>UXGC01000300.1:0-163566 GCA_900480045.1 Eurytoma adleriae
TAGTCACATATTCTAAGTAAAAAACATCCCACTAATTGAATTAGTGAGGTACTTTTAACACGTAATGTATCACTATACGTATGAAAATTTCACTAATTCAGATTTAGAGGGTTGGGTTGGCGTTGGTGTGCGGTGCAATTAGTATGATCTGACAATTGTTTGTTGCTTACCGAGAATTAATTATTTGCTTAGAATCATTGCAGGATGCAGAGCAAGACTAATATGCGTTCATTAGCGTTTTGTAATAATACAGGTCCCTTCGCAGGTGTACGAGTTTTTATTTTCGAGATTATTCGAGAATTTTTTTACAATATTGTATTATTGTGGTAAATATATCTTATTTTAGAAAAAAGATAATTTAAAAAAAATGTCTAGTAAAAAGAAGCAGTAAAATAATTGATCGAATTATTTTTAAAGACCAGTACTTATCGAATTATTTTATAGGAACTTTGATACATAATGACAAATCTTTTTTTAAAGTGAGAAAAAGAATAATGAAAATATTAATTAGTTACTTAATAACATTAATGTACTCAGCTAATACATATCTTGCATAACGGCTTATTTAACGAAGAAAAAAGTCATGTAAAATGAGTTATTAATTTTTAAATTAAAAATAAATTTGTAAAAGGTAATTTTTTTAACTTTGCAATTACAAAATAATTTATAACGTTACATAACTTAATTGAATAATCTTACATGGAATGCAAGGTTATACACTGTACTATATGCACTGAAGCAATGGAAGCGATTAACCCTTGATCAGTAAAGTCAATTTTCCATTTAAATCGTCAACTCGTAAAGAGCAATATAAAAATATAAAAATTGTATTAACCTCTTCTTGCGTATGTGATAATAATGCTCCGATATTTTTTATATTTTTGAAAAGAACTTTTTAAAAATTAATATAAAATTAAAATAAAATTCAGATACATGTTATAGATATAAGAAACAAATGTTTTGTGATGAAAAGAAATATCCTAAATATAGATTTAAACAATTGTTTGCAAATTAACAATGATTCATTTCAAATATTATTTCTTCATAGAAAAAAACATCTAAATTCAATCTTGACAATATAGTGTGCAAGAAGAAGTTAAAATATAGATGAAGTAAAAGCTTGTAGCATAAAAAATTCTCATCCACCTTGAAGTTATTTTATAAACAACGAAAAAAAGAACAAATACTTTAAACGACGTCAAAAAATCAATCACATCTCTCTCGGCCGTCTGCATCTTCAAAGCCGATCGCTCGGCTCGGTGCACGCGCTAAAGCAAACATCGAAAGATGCTCCGGCTGACTGGCGAAGTGACACCGGCCGCGCGTCGACAGGTGAAATCCAGGCCTCGAGGGTAAGTGGGCCGCGACAGGAGTGCCTCTCGGACGCGACTCTCGCGCGAATGCACACGCACACATACGCACCTCTCGTGATCGGGCCTATTCTCGTCGGTGTGCGCGTTCGAGGAGGAGGCGTGCGGCTGGGCGGGCTGCTGCTGAAAGTAAAAGCCGCCAAGGCCGACGGCGCCGAGCGGGGTCCTGCGGCCCGGCGCGACCGCCTGGTTCTCCGCAGCCTGGGAGCCGTACACGCCCGGCGGCGCCTGCATCGCCGGCTGCGACGACGAGCTCCCGGCGCCCGGGTAGCCCATCGGCTCCAGCGACGGGTTGCCGTGGCCACCCAGCACACCCTGCGCAGACGCAATGTTCATCACGTTTATTTAGTGCTTACAATACGGTTTTAATGGATGGAGGCTTTTTTGGGTTATTGGGTTTTTGTTCTCGAGAGCTTTTCACTTCATTGCCTTTTACTTCCGGCTGTTAAGTCGTACTTATTTTTGAGCATCGCCCTGAATCTGAGACTGTGGTGGGTTATAGGTTGTAAAGAGAGGTTTGTATTAAGGAGGTTACTCGAGATTTTTTTCATTTTTTTTCTAACAGATCCCGTAAAAAATACTTTATCAAAAGGTAGTAAAAAGATAATAAAATTAGCTTTAATAGAGTGTTCAAGACTCTTGAGAACCAGATTAACTTCAAAATAGTCCTGTAGATTACATTAGTTGTTTAGCTTGAGTTCGGAAAGCTTCATAAAAATTACGTACGTTTTTCTGAAAAAATGATTAAGCTTTTCTCGTAAAATTTTCAATTGTAGTAAAGAATAATCTTGAATTTTGCAAGTAAATTAATTAAATATCAAAAAAATTAAAACAAAATAGTAGAAACCATACTTGTCAGCGATTACACTATTTTCAAGGAATAGCAAGCTGAGATTTGTGTCAGTTAAATAGGGCTAATAAATTACCCAAATCATGGTTTGGAATTTCAAAAGCGACTGTCAAAGGATGAAATTCCACTAAATGAAATTAGTTTTCAAGCTTTCGATTAAAATTTATAGTTTGAAAAGCTAAGTAAGTTCGTGCTCTCCTCTATAATCAAAGTTATATAAAATTATTTAAATTTTCTTAATAATCAACACGTGATTGTGTTCATAGCTTTAATTTATTTAGTTTTTAACGTAACTATTTAATTCCTTATGAAATTTATTTTATAGAGGACTGTGTACAGCTTTTGCGTGCAAAACTAATCTTTGGAGCACTTTTTTAAAAAATTCTTTAAAAATTTCAGACATCTTATTTTAATTAACTTCTTTTCTTTCCAACGCTTAAATTAATTACTGATACGAATTGTAAATGAAATACAAGTAATAAATGATAAGATGCATATAAAGAGAAAACTTCATTCATTATAGTAGATCCGGTGAAGTAAAGGTGAAGTGGAATTTCATTCATTATGAGATCTTCCTTTCCCACAGAAATAAAATTCCTTTCTACTTGGCTTCATTGTACGTGTATTAATTATAAATCCTTTTAAACATTATTTTTTACTGAAACGTCTAAGTAAATTTAAAGAATACTTTTCAAGCATTTACATTGATTCATTTTCATGTTAATGCTCTTCTACACAGTGCAAGTGGTTGTTTCCAAAAAAATTTCCAAATTCGAAAAAATTTGGTTGTTTCCAAAAAAATTTCCAAATTCGAAAAAAAATTTTAATTAATTTCCTTACATTACTTTATAATTTTTAACCTAAAGCTCCACTAATTCTGTTTTTATTTACCTAACGAATGGTGCAACTAAACAAGAAACATAATCTTATTAAATCCTCCTACGCAGATCCGGCATCTCCAAAAGCTTATAAACACATCCTGCAAAAATATCAATTAACCAGAATCATAATTGAAACCTGAAAGCCGCGCAGCGTATCCCTCGCAAATTACATAAAGCGATACAAAGCACCGTGAGAAAGCGAGCGTTTATTAATTCCGATAGCTGATTTTCGCCCGTCCGATCGCGAAGCTAGAGGAGAGGCGGCAGAAGGAGGAAGGAGCGCGGCGCAAAAGTAGTGCGGCCGGGGCTTACGGTACTGCGGTGCTCCCACGCCCAGGTCGGATGGGAGGCCGAGCGCTGCCAGTGGCACTGCTGCAAGTGGGCCTCGCTCTTCGGGTCCCTCCTCTCGTCCTCCTCGCAGGAGCTGCTTTCCCCGTCGTAGGACCTCATTCCGCCGGCCTCGCGACGCCGCGCTGCTTCGCCCGCTCCCGATTCCCAGGCGAATCCTCCTCTCTGCACTCTGGAACAAACGGTCATTGTCTTTGAGATCGCCCGGTCGATTTTTGAGGGAACGTCGCTTTCGTGGTTATCGACGATAAAGGAACATTTTTTTTTACGGGTGGGACTTTGTCGTTGACGGATATGGGGTCGGACCCGCTTCGGCGAGCCTTTTCAATGCGGAGCGACGTTGCATAGGTGACAATGACATTAACGGGGTCGACGAAAGTGATGTCATAATTTATACCGATGAGTCATGCGATTTTAACGCAACGCGCTCGGTCCTTTTTTAATTCCTTGTTTTTTTTTATTCCGTTACTTATTATATCAATGTTGCTTTTGTTCAAGTGGAATAAAATGGGGACAGAACGGAGCGCGGCTTACGAATGGCTTGAAAACTATAGTGGAGATGCTTAGATGTTATGTAAATTCATTAATTGTTATGATAACGTTTTTTTATAAAAAAAATTAATAATAATATTTAGCATATAGTATTGCGTAAGTTTTTGAGATGTGCGTAAAAGCAAACAAAAAATAAGATAAACAATTTTTTTAATTGTAGTCATTCAGATTTTTATAATAAGAAGAAAAATACAAAATTGTGCAATACTCGATTTAAGAAGAAATCGAGTGATGGATTTTATGGTCCGTATGCAACAGCAGCATTTTAAATTGTTAACACTTCGAATACAACTATTGAATGTATTGTATCTATTGAATTTTTATTTTTGATGTATACAAAATAAAAGCTTACACTGTATCTAATATTTATTTGTTTCAAGTATTATAATTTATGTTTGATATTAAACTTATTATTAAATATTAATTTAAAAATATAATTTTAATAACAGCTTATAGAGACATGAAAGTAAGTTTTCCCAGAAGATGGCGTTATGACTTTCCTTCATACATATATGCAAATAAACTCTACGGCAACATTGATTATGCATATCAAATAAAAGTGCGTAAATATTTTTACAGAAGAAAATACATGCACGCATGTTTATATTATATAACATTTAAATTTAAGTCGTTTAAAATAGCATTATTTTAAAAAACAATTTAGAATACGTCTCTAAATAAACCAATAAATTAAGATATTTATTTATCAGCTTAATTTATATTTAACGTACTCTTATAGACAGTGAAGTTCACCTACATATTTATATTAAAAACACTCGCAGTATTTCCTTACAATAATAAAAGTCGCATTGCAATTGACACGCGTCATCGACGCACGAAAGGATAAAATGAAAACGTCAACGCTCAAATCACAATCAGATCGACTTACCTCGATTTCCCCGTCGGAGCGGCAGCCACTTCGTCAGGCCAGTATCATCTCAGCCGGGTCGCCGCGGCGTCGTAGCAGCTCGCGCTGTCGCCTCCGCTCAATCAATTAGAGGGACGCGCGCGCGCCACCCCGAGCAATCCTGCGCTGAATCACGGCCATTTTATTTGCGCGTCGCGTCGATTAAAAGGCCCCGCCACGCGACCACCCCCCGATCCTTTCCCCCCTCGATCTCTAAGTCTCCGCTTTACCGCCTTACCTCAGGGCAGCCGCGAAACTTCCCGCGAGGTGTTTCCTTTCCGCGAAAATCGGGGAGGAGGAGAAGGAGGAGGAGGAGATGAAAAAAAAGGACGAAGGGGGAGGCCGGGCGAGCTCGCGTGCGTCGCTTGGGTCGTCTGCGGCGGGAGCAACCCCCCGCGCGGCTTCGACCCCCGCCCCGGAGATGGCGGATGCTGCGCCGTGGACCGGCAGCTGGCGGACTCTGGCGAGGGGTTGCTTCGTCGATGCTGGTGGTAGGGATTGGTAAGACAGATGCAGCGATCGAGAGTTGCACTGGGAGCGCCGCTCGGATGGTTAGTGGCCGATGCAAGGTGAGCGCGCGGCGGAGTAGGATCGTGGGCGACGGACTTGACCGACCAACGGTGCAGATGTTGGAGTGGTTGTATCGATCTGCGGCTGCTTTTACTGGCGGCGCAGAAGTTAGTGGTCCAGGCGAGGCGTTCCTATTAGATTTGTATTTTCGAATGATCCAGAGTTTGTGAAATTACGAAAAATAGTTTATTTTTTTGAGTAATAATAATTTAGTTTGATATATTTTATTATATCCACGGTTATATTAGTAGATTTCAAGCTACTTTTGTTATGATAAGTAAGGATGCTGCGCGATATTATACTGTATAGTAAAATATGTTATTACAGAAAAACATTTTTTTGCAATGAAATATGTGTTTTATAACTAATCTTAATGAATAATTTACACATACCGATACCATAGATATATGTTAACAATTTTTTTATTAAAGTAATTCTTATAAAAATGCTAATGAATTTAAGTGCGATTAAATTAAAATAAAGTTCTTCTATGAATTCACATAAACATGTTTTTTTGTTAAATAAACATTTTTTTAAACTTTTGAAATATTTTAATGAACAAGTATTTTTAGAGCGAACTACATGTACAGGCAATAAGTTTTGTAAAGATTTTCAATACCTATTTCAATGTAACTCCAAGCGCTTTTGTACTTCTGTTCTTTCTTTCTTTTCATTCAGAACTTCCACGCGTATGAATGCATATCGAATCTGCTAATAAAAAGGCATTTACCTATAGATAAAGAATTTTTCTTTTAATCTAAAAATGATCAATGTGCAAAAAGATTAACTATTATAAAATAATACTTTTAAACGTGATGTTAAATAAAACTTTAATTCGAATTTTCAATTTGTTTGACTATAAAATGTAATTTTAAAAAACCGATTCGTCGTTTCTCGTGAAAATTAAATTTTTTTAAATTTACCTTTCTTCAAATTTATGGACTACATAACTTTGCTATTACCTTTTATGTTATTAAAATTCTAATTCAAAGGGTTATAGGGATGAAAGAGCTATAAACTTCTGCCATTAAGGTAACTTAGCCTTTATACGGCAGTTTATATCCATGGCGCCCTTAGAAATTTTTCTTATCTGTAAATGTGGATTCTATAAACTACATTTTCAAGTTTTAACGTTAATAAAAACTTTTCAAACACTATTATTATTAAAATTGTAGCTCAAACGTTAATAAAATCCACCAACTGAAAAATATTTACAAAACCAGTAATAACGAAATTTCGAATCTACGGCAATTAGCAGAAACGAGTATCGCAAAAAAGCCGCTGAATAACGAGAAGTTCTTTAGCCCGGCGCAAAAAGGGACATCATTTTAATGAAAAGCGAATCCCAATCGTTAGCCTCGTCTCTCCGCGCGGGAGACGCGCGGGGGTGGGCGATCGGAGCAAGAAAGGCGGAAGAGGGACGCGCGGGCGAGTCGCGACGAAATAATCAGGGCAGCCCGTCGGCAGCGCGACTCTAATCCGGCGGTCGTACTCCTCCCGGGGCCGCCGCGTCAATTGCACGGATTACGAAGGCGACGCGCGGCTCGATTGGGACGGCGCTTTTTGCGCGCGCGACGCCCCGGCGCGATTTTCCTCCTTGTTTTCTTCCTCGCTGCGCGCACTACTCCGCCCCCCCCAAACGCTTAATTGCGAGTCTCGGAGCTTAGCTCCCGAGCTAACGGGATTCCTTTGTCTTTTTTCCGCTTCTCTTTCTCCTTTTTTTCTTGGCCGCTTGTACGGAGTTAGATGAATATCTTACTCTTTTTTTTAAAGGAGCTCCAATTGCGCTTCCGAGAGGAGGCTAATTAAAAATTTTAAAGCGAGTTCTTTTAGAGTTTTTGCGCGACACTAGTTTGCTGCATTATAATATTGGTATTCCGTGAATTCAAGAGTACGAATGCGATATTGTAGAAGTACAACAAATAAATTTCGAGATTTAACAGTGCAGTTAATGCCAATAAAGTATTAAAGAATGTGTAGTGTTTTTTCGAAAGTTTCAGATGAGATAGTCAATTTTATTATAACGAAAAATACAGAACGTTTTTATTGCTCAAAAGATATTATTAAACTAAGAAAAAAAATTTGTATAGATAATACTTAAATTTAATGATAATCACTATACAAATTTAGTACTACAGTGTTTTTTATTTATTTAATTCTGAAAAGATACAAATGACTCACAGGGTAACAGTGATCTCACCAACTTAAAATAGCTATGAGATCATCAAAAATAAACAATATTTTTTTAAACAGTTAATTATTTTCGTGAGGTTACAGATTCTAAGTGTCCTTTAAGTAAACAAATAAAAGTTAACTATAGATTTTTTAAAATTTAAACAGTGTTAATTGCATTATAAGAATGACGAAATATTTCAATATTTTCTTTTTATTTAGTAACTAATTCATATACCTGCAATTTGATTGGAAAACTGTCGTACCAGATTACCCTTTTGATTTTGAAGCAAAGTAACGCAAAAATATGAAACGCAAGAGAACGAAGAATCCTGCGCGTTTTTCGCTAAAACTCGGAGCCGCGTCTCTTTGAATTTTAACTCAATGCTGCTTGACATAAAATTTTCCGAGCGACGAAGCGCTCGTGCGCACGGCAACGTCCACGTTAATAACATCTTCCCGGAGTACCTTTATACATGTCAATCATTCCCGGGGCGGAGGATGCGAACGAAGCAAAAAAGGCGCAGTTCCCAAGAAAAATTTAATAGATCCCGCGGTGCCCGTCGCGAGATGCAGCTCGCCTCTGATCTGCATCGCCCAAGAGAAAATTGCATTTTTCCTCAAAGCGCCCGAGCGAGCGAGAGGCGGGCAAAGAGGTCCGCCTCTTTTTGCGCCGGATCCTTTCCACCCTCCGCGCATCCATCACCGCAGCCTCCCACCTCCCTCCCTCTCCTGCCTGACCTTTATCGGTGCGCGCGCGTTACACAACCGAGGGAAAATTTTCGCTCGCGTGCGTGCGTATTATAAGGGGAGGCGGGCGAAGAAAGGAGAAGAAGCGAGGAAAGTCGATGAAGAGCGCGCGGAGCGCGTCACTCCCGATATTATCATTCCTCGCTGTCGATTTCGCGCGGGCGGCGACGGCGCGCGCGCCTCTTCGAGCCTTATCAGTTATCGATTCTTCGGGGCCGCCGGCTCCGGGACGCGCGCCCGAGAGAGGAGGGAAGCGCGCGAGGGAGAGAGAGAGATCGATCGGGCAGGGGAGGCCGGGATGCTCTTGGCTTACACTTTTCGCCTTTTATTTATTTTTTTTTTCTTTCTCTCTTTCTCCCTCGCTCGCTTTCTCTCGCTATCGCTCTCTCCACCCCTGGCTGCAGCTCGAAAAATTAATCGAGTCCCCTCGACGCCGGGAGTAATTCGGGGCTCTTTCAAATCCCCGTGCGAATAGGCTCCGGGGCGTATCGTGAAATTTTCATCGATTTGCTTCCTTTTTCTGTGGCATCGCTGCTTTGACGGAAATTAGTCCTGCGTTAAACTTTCATGCTCCGCGCCTTCGTTTTGCTATATCTAAATTGGAAATAATGCGCATTTCACTTCTGGATTGGTATGCGTTTTTATGTTCTTACAAAAAAGTCGCTAAGAGCCTAGGGAAGTTTTGATCAAATTTAATAAATCAAAAGTTTAATAGTTTAATTTTTACTAGCGAACTTGTGTGGTTTATCCAAATAACTATCAATCGAGATCAGATCATTTATCAAACAAAAAAAAATTCCAATACATCAACAATTTTGTGTAATAAAAAGTACTTATCTTCTATACCGATCAAATGAAGTTGTATAATAAGTTACAAATCTTAGCATTTTTCGAGACGGTTCCGTGTCGCTACTTTTATAATGTACAGGCGTGAAAAATTAAAAAAAATCTCTCTTTTTTCAAAACAACTGGGCTTATCTTATAACAATTGGCTCAGTTTTCATTTCAGAGTATATAACATAAAAAAATCGAGGGATTTAAATTTAAAAAGAAAACTAAAAATTGCTAAACCATTTAACTTCGCAAATGAATTTTTTTTTCATTATTTCTATTTCACGTGTCCAGGGAACTAGCAATAGTCAGTATCAGATGAATACATTGGAACATCACAAAAATATTTTTTTTACTTATAAAAGGTAGCTACAAAAAAATCGGATTTTATGAAAATTCCAATTGAAATTGGATACAAAGTGCATTCCAATGTAGATTCTCTGTTCCTGAAATTTTTTTTTTATTGGCTGAATAAAATGCTAGAACCCAAAACGATATGCGGCTGACTATAGGAGGTATGAAAATTAAAATGCGTTGTACAACCATACTGCTTAAAAAAACCGAAATAAAGACAATGACAAAAAAACGCAGTCACCAAAGTGATGTACATCGATAAAAAAAAATGTATCATGCACACGGTACCGGTGCACCGGTAAGATCAAAAAAGGAAAAGTTATAGCGCTGCATCGACGATCGACGTTTGTCGCCGTCGTCCGATGTTTTTCTTTTTTTTTCGTTCCCGAAGAGGCAACGATGCGACCGGTGCCAATTCGCCGCTGCAATAGGCCGGCCGGTCCGGAGCGAGTTTCGCTTGCGCCCAGCCGGAGATAGAGCGAGGCATCGATCTATCCGCGCGTCGGACGAGTCGCGCCGATGTTGATTGGGGGGCCATGCACGCGCGCTCCGCAACGAGAATCGACGATTCGCCGCGCTGATTGCGCGCCGCTCTCCTCGGCGGGCCTGGAGCGCGTAACGCGCCGTCGTTAATTAATTGGGAGGGACGGAGAGAGAAGAAGCACGGAGAGAGAGAGAGGAGTTAAGTCTAATGCGCGTACGGGGCAAGCAACCCTTTTTTCGCCAAGGGGGAAGAGGGGAAGGGGGGTTGGATCAGCCCCGGCGACTTTGGTGCCGCGCGCGTCCCTTTCGCCGGGGTGGACCCCGAGTCTTATCGCGCTCGCTCTCCTTCCACGAGGCTGCCTCTGTAGAGCCATTGTTTTTGCGCCTTTTGTCGCCGTATCTGATGCCGTGGCGCACGTTGCGATGATGTTACGTTCTCGTTAGCATTGATCTCGCGTAAGTGGGATGCGCGAGCTTGAGAGATTGGTGTGAAACATTAAGTAGGGTATTTGCTTCTGTCCCCGTTTTTTATTCTTCTCGGGAAGTAATACAAAAATAGTGTGAATGACATAGAGATAGCTAAAATTCGTTGTAATTTTAGTGAGATTTGATTGCAAGGATTACCAGATTTTTTTAGAATCAATTGCAATGGTGCAGAAATAGCTTATTTATGACGCCTATATAACTACTCTGGTCTAAAGATGGTTTACATAAAACTATGAGGCAGCAGGATCGTTAGTGAGAATCATCGGATTCAGAGCTCTACCTGGCAGTAATTGTTCTAGCTAATATTACACACTATATCGAGGCCTATAATTTAAGACGAATTCTTCACTCAAATGACTGTTTATTTATTTATCTATTTATTCAACGGATATAATATACTCAATAAATTATAGAATTTTAACTATTCATCAACAAAATTGTATTTTTCTATTTCACACTTACCTGGACCCAACAGAATTTCAAAATTTTTAAAGAAAAAAGTGATGATAAATAAAATGAATTTTTTACTTAACTTTTTTTTCTTTATAAATTTTTCCTTTTGAAGAATAAAAGCACGCGAGAGGCAACTTCTTAAATATTGAAGTTTTCTGTTAAAGATTCTCTTTAATATTTCTAATGGACTGTAATCCTGAAGTATATGTTTAATCCTTTTCAAAGTAGTAAGACTGAACAAAATTTTTCACTCAGTATAAATCTTAAGGCTTTGTTACGAAGTTTGCCCATTAAAAAATGAAAAAGTTTTAAAAGTAGAAAAAATCTTGTTATAAAAAAGTGTACTGTGGGAAGAAATACTTTAAATGCGTCTGCAGATGTGAAATTATTTTTCCAAATATATCCTCGTAATAAATAAAATTGCTTCTCATTTTCTGATAATACATTTATTATACCTCCTAAATTTCTAAATAATCGTCGCAAACAGCCCCGAATAAAAAAAAGATAATATCTCAAAATCGTCCGTTAAGCGAAGTATAACGTACAAAAAAGTGTCAAAAAAAATTGACCTCTCTCTCGAAAGTGAAAAAAAAAAAATTAAACGTCCTAATGGGCGATCGGAACCGTTCGATTAATCATCATCGTTTCGGTATCGAATCAGCCACTCGCGATAAATCATCGTAAATCACGGCTCGCCTTCCAAGACTCACGGGGATAGCGCTCAATTTCGGGCTATTTTTGCAGCGCCTCATCTCCCCGCTGACGCGCAATAACAATCGATACGTCGGCGGGAGGACGCGCGCGCGTTTGCACGGGAGAGAAAGAGAGAGGCGCAGAGAGAAAGAGAAAGAGAGAAAAAGAGAAAGCGAGAGAGGGATAGGGATAGCGTGCGTGCTAAAGCGAGAGGAAGAGAGAGAGAGACTGGTCGGGAATTATTGCCCGAGTGAGCTCTCCCCGACGGCCGGCTCTCGCTCGATTTGCGCGATCGCCGCGACAGATGGGTCGAACAATGCCCGCTTTGATTCCGCGCGCCCGCATTTATTATGTTGGGCGCTCAGGTAGTGTTCCGCGCCCGACTCCATCAGTGTGTGTATATAGGTGCAGCTGGCACCCCTGCGCCGCCTGCGACTGGGGATTCCCTGGACCCGCTGCACTGGACGCATGCGCGCTCCTGCGCCCCCACAATAAAATAGACGAGATAAAAGATGTCGCGCGTATTAACGCAAAAGATTCGAGCAATTAGCGCATTGCTGAATTGTTGTAAAAAAGCTTCGTTAGAACTTTTCCTTTCTGTCACTTTTTGTCTGCGCAATACTACTCTCATACTGGGCATTAAATGATCAGTTGTTAAACGTAGGTGGAAGCACACCATTCCTGTTTCTCTATACGTTCTCTGATAGTAAAAAAGCACAAAGTTTAAAAAATTCTTCCATTACCTTCTATATAAGGATTAACTTTTACATGACTGACGAAATGTACATTTCCTGATTTGCCAAAATCTCATGATCCATAACGCGTAAAATTTTCATGACAAAAGTAAAGAAAAATAAAGGAATACTACACTCTTCTCTAAGCTAGTTACATACCTTGTACCACTTCGTTCATAATATCGGACCAATCTGCAGAATTAATTTTGTTCTGGGGACATCGCGTCAGCTTTACTTTTTAACCGTAAAACTTACAATTGATCCTTGCTTTGCCGAACGTATCCATAATGGGAAAGTCTTCGCATTGCTACTGGAACAGTAGTGTTGGCACTTCAACGTCCGCGTATGCTTTCTATTCCCAGGCCCATAAACTTACCCGGGACACTGAACACTCTATCGTGCTGCGTGAAAGAGATTTCGGATATTACGTTCTTGAAATGTGACACATGCATGAGAATTTCTTTCACTCGCATTTTGGCAGTAGAATCTTATATTTAAAATGTCATCATGGACTTCGAATTTTTACCAAAGGCATTAGTCTGATTTGGTATCACAGGTACCAAATTAATTTTTAAATATATCAAATGAGGCAGTAGTTGTAGTATTCGATTTGATAATTGTAATAATTTGGTTTTTCTTCCAGTCGTAGCAGCTTGAATTTTTCTTGTCTCTTTCTGTAATATAAAAAACTTCGAATTGAGTATATTAATTGTACAGTAATCAGAATATATTTCAAATTGGGCTCACCACGTGAGAAATGTTCTGCAGAGGAAACGTCCACATGTGCGTTTGCTTACTTACTCGGTTAAAAATGCTGTGATAGAAATTTTGTTACTAAATATATCGTGCAGCATTCTGGATCAATGAAAATAAAAATACAATATTTGTGTAATTTAATAACCAGTACACAAATATCACATGTACTTACTGCTCGTTCAATTATGAACACAAAAAAAAAATCTTTACAATTAAACGGATTTTCAACAGCGCTTAAAAACTCGTCGAAATCTTCGCGTGCATTTAGAGAGACTTCGTTTTAAAACAATAATAAAACGAGCCGTAATTTTCAGCGCACGAAAATCGGTGGCGTGCTGGGCGCGTCGTTATCGCGCGACGCGCGGAGCCGATGGTCCCCGCGCGGCTCGAACAGAATTTAATAGTTGTTACCTTTTACTGTGCGCCGCTTGTTAGCCTGGATTATGGCGCGTCTCTTGAATTATACATCGGGACACTAAAAAGTTTACGATTCGCCCGCATTACGCCGTTGCGCGCGCCCCCCCTCGACCGCAGCAACTGCGCTCTGCAGTTTTGGGGTATTAGCTAAATCTGCCTAAACAATTGCTTCCGTGCATTAGCGAAAAGTAACCATTTGTATTGCGTTATATTCGCGTGCTGTTAATGTGAAGCATTGAACGACTTTTCATCACTTGGAAAACTTGATACTACAGCTGTGGATTATTATTGTGCTGAAAAACATTTAATTCAAAAGCTTGTAAAAATGGTGTATTGCATTTCTTTTTTTATGTATTTTGGATTTATATTATGCTTGAAGTTTGTTTCTTATTCGATGGTCTTGTTAATTTCTTTTTCATAGTATTTATTTGAGGGCATAACTTTCTTACGGTGTTTAGTTCCTGTTAGATGTGTACTTGATTGATAATATATAGAGGGGAATGTAAAATATATTTGTTAGTCTGACGATAGTCACTCGCGAAGTGCACGTCTGAAGATTGATTGTGGAGTTGGTTTTCTATGTACCGTGTGTCCTAGAGTATTGCTATTTTTTAAAATAAATCTACTAGTATAACGTTTAGGGCCAGTAACTTGTCTTTTTGTTCGATTTTCACAGTGAATTTAGTGTTTAAATATGTTTAAATCAAAAATCGCTTTCTTAATATCCTTGAGTGAAAAAATATATAAAGATCGAAAAACATCAGTTATGGAATGGATACTTAACATAGAAATCAATTAATATTTTTCTAGTTATGAGTATAATCCACAATATTCTATAAATAATCAATCTAATTATAAAGAGGCAATCAAGATATCCTTGAACTTTAGTAATACATTCACGGGATATCTCTCACTTCAGAAATGCCCTTTATTTAAAGGAACAACGGCATCGCTCCTAACAATATATATTGTAACATCAACTAAAAGAAGGGACTCAATTCATCAACAAATCACACAGGCGACGAAAAAGACGTCACATTTCAATTAATCGCACTGGACCAATTTGCCTCGTCTCGTCGGAATGTACAAGAAAAAAAAATACCGACGCGAGGAGAACACACTCGACTCCCCCGCACCGGCGGTCGTAGATCGCGTCCGGTCGCGCTTCGCTCGGTCCTCGTCCCCAGGAGAGCGAGGGAGCCCCGCGAGCTTGCGGCGCTCGATTGCTCCGAAGACGCGGTGGGCCCAGTGTACCCCGGTGTAATTTGCGCGCTCGGCCGGCTTCGTTCGTTTGTATGCATAAAGGCGATCGCGGCGCCCGCGCATCGCAACGCTCGAGCGGCCGCTGCGGTCTGTATCGACGCCGCGGCGCATCGGGTTTTCCGGTTTACCGGTGTCTTTGTTGATCCTCCGCGAAATTGGATCGATAAGATTATTCGGTTACCAATCGCGCGGTGAATGGAAATTTTGCGGCGAGTTTCCAGCGTATCCAATTGCAATCTGCTTCCTTCCACGCTTGTCATTTCGACGGAGATTAGGGGGTCGCGTTAATTTGAAGATGAAAAATGATGCTGGGCGGCATTACGTCGCATTATTATTTTATTACTTAAACAAATGTCTTTATATGCTGACTTTCTTGCGCCAGATGTACATTTTTAAAATGTTTTATGTAAATTTATATATTTTATGAAAATTTTTAAATAATTTGAATAATTTTTATATATTAAAGGTCCGACTATTATACATTTCAATGCTCTAATTAAATTCTGGCATTAAATTAGTTATTCATTTTAATAAAAAGGAAAATTTCATAAATTATGTAAAAATATAATTTTTATCTCGATTTTTATTTTTCACATAATAACAGTATTTGAATGATTACATTTTTCT
This sequence comes from Eurytoma adleriae, assembly GCA_900480045.1. NCBI lineage: Eukaryota > Metazoa > Arthropoda > Insecta > Hymenoptera > Eurytomidae > Eurytoma > Eurytoma adleriae. The sequence goes on from UXGC01000300.1 coordinate 15,498, forward strand.
TAAATATTTAACGTTTATTTTACTTACAATTTTATTAAATAAACACTATTTCTCAAAAAGAACTCATTTCTCTAAAATGTAAAAGACAATTTTATAAAAATTCGTCAAAACAAGTGAAATTTAAAAATAGACAATCCACGCCGAAAGTTCACAGGGCAAACATAGAATGTTCAATGCATAAATGAATAAATAAAGCATCGCCTCTTTGTGATGCAGATTTTTAAAAGACTCGCTCGTCGCGCCATTAAAATTATCTAATAACTCGGCCGTACGTGCGCCTCGCCTCGCCTCGCGGCGGCGCTCAAACCGCTGAAAAACGCGCGCGGCTCCGCGAGAGGGTAGAGCGGCGCAAAAAAAAAAAAAGAAGTTCCTTTTCCTCGAGCGAAAGAAAACCACCCCTTGAAAAGAGCAGGCGGAGGCCGCGTCTCGGCGCTGCCTCCGGAATACGCGCGCGCGGCCGAGAAAAAGCCACCGCAGCCACCCTCCCCCTCTCCGTCCCTCGCATTAATCTTACCGACGGATCCCGCAGGAACGTCGCTCCTCGCAGACTCCGCTCCTTCCAAAAAAGAAAAAGAAAGAAGCTAAAGAAAAAACAGAGAATTACCCCATTAATACGGCGGCTAAACAGTCTAATTCATCCTTTTTACATTGTTCATTTGGAAGAAGGGTGTACACCGGCGATCGTATACCCTCTCCCTCTCGCTCGCGGAAGAGGCACGAAGCCCGGCCGGTTACACGACGCGGCTCGGCGCTTCAAAGAGTACATATATACCGCTCGCGCGCGGAGGCGCGAGGGGGATGAAACGGGTGGCGCGAGGGGGCGAGTAGAAAATTTCTCTCTCTCTCTTCCTCGGCGCTCCACGCGCGCACACACACCAACGGCCGCGCGCGCTCTCGCGTTCGAATGTGAGGGTTAACGGGCTCGCGTCCGCGCGCGCTATTATACGTCCGTGGGCGCGGGCGCGGAGAAAGAGACCAGCAGCCTAGAGAGAGAGAGAGACGAGATGTGTGCTGGAGAGGGGTGGCGGTGGCTTTCGGCTGGCTGGGTGGGTGGGCTCGGCGACCTGGGCCTCTCTCGCTCTCTCGGGGGATGAGAGAAGAGAGAAAGAGAGAGAGGGGGTGACTGGGGGGGTGGAGGTGGGTTGCCAAGGCAACGCTCTACACCGGCGGCGGCGGTGGCGGCTTACTTTAGCTCCCGCTCGCTCTCTTCGGATCAATACAGCATCACCGCGATAGTTCCCCGGACCAAACAAACCCCCCGTCGCTCCGTCTCTGTCGCGCGCACGCGCCCGGGATGCCACCGGCAGGGTTGTGCTCTCTCTCGCGCGAGCGAGCGGTGCCCGCGTCGTCTGCACGGGGGCTATCTAAAAACGTTTTCTCGCCTCTGTGCAATATAATCTTCCGTCTCGCTTCTGCGCTGTTTTTTCCCTCGCTGTGTGTGTGTATACGTGTGTACAGCCTCCACGCACACGCGCGTCTTTCGATTTTTTTTTCTCTGTTTTCGGTTCGCCGCTCGACCACGCTTAATATTTTTTCAGCCTACCCCCTCGCGCTCGACCCCCCGCTCGAGCTTTCTTTTCGAGTATTGCTCCTTTTTTGCGACGGGCGCATGTACACCTTTCGGCTTTTCTGTCGCGCATTGTTCCAAAAGTCAGGAGGAGGAATTTCTTTTTTTTTTTTGTCTTTTGGGTATACACGTAGTAGTCCGCTGTGCCCCTCGGCTCACCCCTGCGCGACTTTTCCGAAACTTTCTCTCTCGGCCGAGGGAGGCGAGCCACCCTCGCTGCGAAATTGTGATTCCCGTCACGCGCCAAATATCTTTCATTCCTCCTCGTGCGTCTCGAAAAAATAGAGGAAAGCGATAACCGTTGTTTGCCGCGAATTTTAAAGAACAGACGGTTTTGCAGGTAAACAGCGAGTTTGACGATAAATATCGAGCGTTAAAACGTGTACGTGCCGCAAGTGACCTTTCGGCTGCGCCGGTACTGCGATGCCGTTTTTTTTCAAACGAAATAAATATTTTTTTATTTATATATATTTTTCTCGATGTTAGTAATTATAAACATAATTCAGTACATAACAAAGTGACTGAATGGATGGTTATGATTTTTTAAACATATAACGATGAAATTACTTTCTTGAATTATATAACACTGAAATTATTATTCTTTTTTTTTGTTTAGTAAATAATTTTTAGTAAATTTTTAGAAAAATGTACAAAAAGCTTTATTTATTCAATTATTACTTATTGTAATTAATATTTACTAATATTTAAAAGTTTGTTAGTAATTCAAAAGTGAACTATAAATTTATTACTACTATTATTACTACAAAAACCGTAATGTAATTTAAATAACTGTTTTAAAATAGCGAAAAAACTGATATGTACAGTAATTTATGTAGTGCATTAATTTTGACGCTGAAACTACTACTCCTAAATTATTTCCTAATTATGCGCAGAATACATCCTCCGAGAGCGTCTAAATTACATCTCCCGAAGTTCGATACACGCAATTATCTAGCCGTGCAGCGGCGGGGAGCATTTCACCTCGGGGAGGCCAATATAGAGGGCAAAAACTCGCGGGCGAGCATAACTACCGAATCGAGGAGGTCGCGTGCTCCTTGCATTCGCTCGTCGTAAAACGCTTCTCCCCGGCGCATTAAAAAGTTGCCTACACCCCGCGCGTACAAAATCGCCCCGGCTCTCTCAAGTGGTACACTTCCACATATCACCGGAGGAGCGCGCGCGAAAACTTCGGGAAAATCCCCGGCGGGCGCGCCCGCGGGCGCCCGGTGGCACACCCCTCCTCCCCTAAAGGGGAATAATCTCAACGTAAATGGCGTTTTTTTCCCCTCGGCTCGCCGGCGTCCGATTGCCCCGCGCGCGCAGGAGGGTGCTCGGCCCGAGATACGGGAGTCGCCTTGAGCGCCCCGATCGAGCTGAAAAATCTTTACGCGGACTCGAGTCGCGCGATGATGGACGAGACTTTAACCCGGGCGCGAAAATAAATGGCCCCGTTTGCATCTGTATCGCGGTGCTTATGAGCTGCGGGTTCATATCTTCCCCGCCCCTCCGGGGCAATCTAAATTTACCATTTTCGGAATCGAGTCTTATTCGCCGATTTTATCTTCCTAATTAGCAGTAAAGCTCAGAATTTTCAGATTCGAAAATTATATTTTATTGAAGCGGGGATCGTAAAAATGCTTGCCGCGTCCTATCGCGGATTGAATCGCGAAGGTATGGATTTTTTTTTATTAAGAATCGTAAAAATATATACGCACCTAAAGATTTTACTTCTTCGGCGGAGCAGTCATTCTAAATTATGAGAAATGTTTAAATGTGGGTCAGAGTCATAATTCTCGCGATTTAGTATAATATAACTGGGCCTGTAAATTTTAACGTGTAAGACGGAGATCTGCAATAAATTAAAAGGAGATGTCAGCATTTTTTGTGCAAAAAATTAAAATCACAATATATTTTAATATTTTTTATAATTTATTATTCGATAATCAAATTATTAATGAACGAAGTACGTTTTGATGGAAAAAAGAAGTTCATTTTTTTTCATTATTTCTGTCGGCATTTTTATACTAATCAATAGCATAAAAATGTTGTTAAGAAATAACGTAGAAAAATTATTAAAATTCTTGGAAAGATTTCCGTTTTTATTATCAGAATTATAATTATAGAAAATTTTATAAGCAAAATTGTAATTTTATTTTATATTTAAAGTATCCTCGCTCCACCTGAATTAATTCACAGTAAATTTTTATACATTGTCTTTTTATATTTCTCCGTAAAAGATTGATCAAATTTATCAATTACAGAAAGATTTATAAGAAAAAGGTAAATTACTGTAAATAATCTTTACCCCTTAAAAAAAAATCAACCGAAAACCTCGAGCTAAGAAGCAATCTTTATAACGAAGCAGCATCCATCGCACTGCTAGTCGAAATTAAAAGCGCGCCCCAGCAACGGAGAGTTCGGTCTCCCCGTTCAACGGGAAAATTGATCGCGACGCTGGTCGTAGAGATCGGGAAAGTCTTGCGGGGTGTAGCCTCGCGAAACGTGACGAGGGGCATAAATCGTGAGCGGGGGGGACGGCGACGCCTGGACCGATCGGGCAGCCGGCGCGCGGGGGGTGCCGCGCCGCCGTCATTTTCCGGGCCGAAACTTTAATTGATGACGCCTCGCTCCCCCCCTCCCCCCTCTTTGTTCGCGGCATCTCTCGGATCCCCAGTTTTTTTTCTTCCCTCGCGGAGAGAGGCGACGGACACTCCCATCGATTTTGTTCAGGTGCGCGGAGCTGCGAAGGTTAATGCTAACATATGGACGCTTCACCCTCGAGCGCGCCGCTGATGGAGCGCGTCTCTTTCGCTCTGCGAGGCTCATCTGCGAGGCGCCGTGGACCCCGCCGGAGCGGAGTAATGAGCTATGCAGCTATAATTCCGTCTGGGGGGTCGTGACTTTTCCTTTCTCGCTCGACGTATGCCCTTTTCCCACTTCTTTTTTCCTTTCCGATTCCCCCGTGTCAGTGACCGGCTAATGCCTCTCGCACCTCGGCTTCCGGGTGATCCCAGTTTGCGGTGTTGATGGAGCACTGCCGGGATGGGAAATTTTGTTCGGTTGTTTAACTCGCAACGCGCTGCTCGGGCAGAATATGTAGCTACTAATATTTACAATTTCACATTCGTAGAGGACATTATTTTTATTATTCTTATATGTCTTATACTTGATTTTAGCTTAACACCTTTTTAGATCTAATATACTAAAATGTATGTACAAAGATATTTCTCGATTTTTTTTTTATTTTTGCTAAACTTCAATTCATGATAAGAAAAAATAAACATAAGGATTTAACTATAATCTTATAACTAAACTAAAGTGAATAGTCTTCTATCTTGTAATGGAGTTATTCTAGATTCAATATAGAACCTGAAAAAATTTTGCATAAAATTAAAACAATTAACCGTCAATTTTATAGGATTTACATTTACGAAGACTTATTTTTTGGCATCTTCCTTTCCAAAAATGATTTTAAGTCACATTTTTCCATTTTTTAGAATTTTTTTTCCGAATAAAACTTTAGGTCTGAAAAAGGTTAAACAAACATTATTATAGATTTTGATTATTGTACTCCTTAATGTATATACAAAAGTAATAATAAATTTATTATTAATTACTTGTTCATCTATGCAGTTTTTCTTTCACCAAAGAAAAAAAAACAGCAATATTTTCACCCGCTCTTTTTAAGTAGTACATTTCGAGTACGCTGCGCCCCAATTTTTCATCACGTTCTCTCTAGCGCAGAGGTTAAAAAATTAATTTCCCAGCAGATCCTCACGTAGCATCTGCCGTAATGAACTGCACTTAATCAAGCGCTAAGAGATACAAATGCCCGAGCTCACGCGGTGAAAAATCAAACGAAATCGCCAAAATAACGAGGGCTCGTAAAGAAAGCTCGGAAAAGCTCGATTCCACCCCCCGCTTTCGGTTCCCTTCGATCGCGCAGTCGAGACCTCGCGGTCCCCGGCGCTAATTCGCCTAAACTCGCGAAACCCAAGCCAGGGGTGCGCGCGCTCCTCGCCTTATAAAAATAGCCGGGCGAGAGTCGGAAGACGCCGGCGCACCCTCTTCATCATTTTCCTCGTAAAACTCCCTCCCGCGCGCCCCGGCCGCGAGGGGCGGCGTCCTATCTGCGCCGCGCGGCCCGGAGGGTGCGAAGAGAAAACTTAAAGCCCGCTCCTCGCGAGATTAACGAACGCATTCGAGGAGATTATGCGTCGGCCGCCTTATCCCCCCCTTCGGCCCTCCTTCTCATTCGCGGGGATAAGGATCTTCCGCGTGTATCGGGATAAGACGCCGGCCGCACGCGCGCCTCCAGCTTCCCGACCTCGAGAGTTCATCCGATAGCCCCTTTTACGCTCGGCCCCGGCGCTGTACGCTTCTTTCCCTCCCCGTACTACGCAGCGCCCGGCGTTTTGAGGTGAAGCGCCGGAGGAGAATGTGGAGCACGCCCGCACCGGCCTCTTTGATAAATATTTCGACGGCTGGCCTTTGTTCCACCTGCCGCGGGAGAGCTGGATTTTTGCGTTTTCGGCCGACGGTTAATGCGTGCTTTTTCGGGAATTATGTTACGAGTTCGTTGCACTGCTGCTTTTGTTGGATTTTAATTAATTTTTCGATTTTTTTATTTTTCGGGAAAGGTGAATTCTTTTTCGACGGTGGAAAAGTTGAAGCGCCAGCTCAGTATCCGTAAAATATTCATTGGCCATTTCCGTTGGATCTCATTTTTGCGCACGTACTCAATTCCAAAAGTGAATCGGTAAAATTCCTGGATTTATAAATTTGAATAGTAGACGTTGAAACTTATACTGAACAGTAAGTAAAAGTTCGATGAAAATTAATAAAATTGACTTGGCATAGACTGGTTTTTAAAGAAACTTCACTACTGATCAATTAATGGATTATCTATATGAACTGATCTGATGAAATCTCTCAGAAAAATTTTATTGTAAGAGAAAAATGGTCCTCTATTTCAAGTGAAATAAAATATTTATTGAAGCAAAAATATAAAATCGTTTTTTCCACCCCTAATGACAAAAGTATTATTTTTTTATCTAATAAATGATGGAAAATTCGATAAATATTAAGAAATGAGAAAGTTGATCAGACTTCGATTGATTGTCACCAAATTTGTATAATTTTACACTGTGGTTTCCTTAAAAATATCAATTAGAACCACTATTTCGCGTTTTTAATAAGTTATCCTTTAACATAACAAGAATGAAATCCAGTGAATTCATCTGCATTTCTAGAATGCTTCTCTGCCTATTTTATAAATACATACAATAATTGATAAAGTCATAAAATCTGGACTGGTACAAACTCAATTTAAAACAAAAATTACTCCAAGAAGCCCCATACATCTTAGAGCAAAATATAAAAAGCAATCCTTCAATCGCGAGAGCCATGTTTCAACGGCGGTACATGACTTTAACAAAGCAAGCTCCTTTTTGTTATAAAAAATATTCTAAACCCCCGGTATCGACAGCACCGACCCACGGCATCCTAGAACCGCTTCTCTCGCGGGTAAAACGGTCAAGCTTAACGTCTGAAAAGAAGCAGCCGAGCTGCGGAGGGGTGGTACCGCGTAAAAAAAGGCACGGCGAGGATCGCCGAAGAGTAACGAGCGTATCGGGACAGCGGGCGCGCGGAGGCGTTCGCGCGCGAGCGCCCGGGCAATCGCGGCACAATAAAATTTAATGAGCGCAGCGCAAACAAAGCCGGGCCGCGCGTAATTGCCCGGCGGGGCTGTAAATAGCGGGGCATCGCGATAACAAGGAGAATCCTCCTCGCTCCTCTCCCTCCCGCTGCTTCGATCCGCGAGAAGAGCAAAAGAGCGAGAGAGAGGGACTAGTTTCTCTCCGCGGCACAAAGGCGCGCCGGCGTTTCGTCAAGTCGCCGTAGCCGGCGGCGGCGAAGCGGCGCGCTCCGTCCGCGGGAAAGAGCGGCGGAAGCGAAATTTAATAAAATTTCATCCCCCCGCGCGCGAGAGGTGGGTGTACGCGCGCGCGCGCGCGCTCACGCACACACGTATATACGCGCGCGCTCGCACGCGGAGAGAGACCCGGGAGCGAGCGAAGGGCAGGAGAGAGCGGCCGGGTCCGTTCGGCGGTCACCATGGCGACGCGCAGCTTCCGCGCCCCGTGACGTCACCGCTCCATCGATCTGCGCTCGCGCGCGCACCCCTCCCGCCGCTGCTTATCGCGGGAGAGCAACGCGGGGCGCAGCCCCGGCAGCCCGGAGGAGGAATCAAGCCGCCGCCGTCGACGCTCTGATATCGGGAGCCGAGCCGAGGCCGAAGGACGCCGCGAGACGGCGAAATTAAGAAAGTGCATAAAAGGAAAATGGGAAATTAAGGTGGCCTTTTTTTGCCCGCCCCTCGGCTGCTGCTGCCGCTGCTGCCCCTCCCTGTACCGCGCGGGCGAGGGGCTCTCGGCTCTCCCGTGAGGATGTCTAATCACGAGAGAGAGTCCCTTTTTTTGTCGAGCTAAGGCGAAGATCTCGGCTTCCGAGATTAATTGTTTTATCGCTTTTTCTAAATAATGCGCGATGACGTTCATTTTTTAACAATTAGTTTTGGGAAAATTTTTTGTAGGCGGCTTTGATAAGAATTTAGATATTTAACGAGTAATAATTAATTTCGTATGGATAAGAAAATTTATCGAGCGGTATAAAAAATTATTCAATAAATACCCCAAATTCGTTTCCATTACTTGTATGTCGTTTCCATTCGACGAACTGCTCAAAGTTCAGAAATTGTTGAAAATATTTTCAAATGTTTTTCAACGAGTTTAATATTAATATACGCGCAATTTCAATATTAAAATAATTGGTAATCATTAGAAATCTTTTGTGCGCAGACCCTTGTTTTTGTTATTCTTCCATGAACGAAATATCTCATAAAATATTTTGAAAATTATTAAAAATTACTTGTAAGTTTAAACGGGATCTCCAGGCTACCACCTAGATCTGAAAAGTTGTTACCGAGAAGGATACGTCAGAATCCACCTGGCGGTAATTTAAGAACACCGGAGCGAACCTTATGTGCGGAGCCAAATCGTTCCCCTCTCTCTCACTTCGAGCTTGCCTCCCGCAGCCAAGGAACTTGACGTTATGTTTACATTATCATTCATTTCTATTAAAAAACGGAAATGTTAAGTGTTAAACTACAGATTTTTTTAAACTCTGTTTTATTTTTCAATTGATTTTAACGTTCAAAAATTCAAGTGAAAATCACTCTCAGAAAAAAACTCAGTTTCCACTCGAATTGAGTCGTAATTACAATAAATTACATTATTAACAGTGAAATAAAAAGTTAAATACAAAATCGTATAAAAATTTATCAATCGAGAATAAAAATATTCGCATTTATTTCAAATCGATATAATTTAGAAGTTACCCGAATGATCACAAAAATGTTAAAAAATAAGTAATCTATCAATTTGCACGAAGGTGACAATGGAATATTCATGAATTTCCCCGCTAACAAAATAATTATCATCGCACAACGGCACTTTCGCGCCGCATCCGATTCGCCGTGACCCCCAGCACTCGCCGGGGCGTCGAACCCATTGAGCCGCGCGCGCGCGACAAAGGGCAGCGAATTCAAAAGAGGCGCGATGAATCTAAACAGGCGCGCACTAATCTCTCGAGGTAAGGGTGCACACCTGTGCCCGGCTCCAACAATCGCCTCCTTTCTCTCCTCCCCCGCCCTCCCCTGAAAGAAGCTCGTCGCCGGGAGTCGAACACACCTCGCAGGCTCTTAATTAAATTTCGCGACGACCTTAAATAAAACAAATAAGACGAGAGAAAGCAATCGACGTCCTCGGGATTCCGCATCGGCTCGCTCGAGGAATCCGCCGTGTCCCCGGCTCTTAAATTTTTTTTTTCGCTCGACGGAAAATTCCTCGGCGTCATCGATTACGGAAGCGCTTCCTCCCGGGGGTGATGCGCGCTCTCGCAGAGGCCCTTCGGACTAAACGATCGCGTGAAATCGCTTAGGCGCTGCGGTGGGAAATCGCATGTTTCACGAGCGATTACGCGCGCGCCGCGGGAATGCCTGCAGCTGGCGCATTAATAAATCGAATTAATTTTTTTTTTTCGCCCGACGGGAGAGAGAGAGAAGCGCAGGCGGCTGCCGGCGAGACGGCGAACGGGGAAGAGCGAACAATATCGGCGACGCGACGGACTAGATTCTTTTGTTCGGGCGTCGATTGTTGCTTGTAATAAAGGCGTTGCTCGAATGAAAACTATCGGCATTAAAAATGCACGCTCTACCTTGAAAGTGTTGAATAATGACGGCGGCTTATTTCTTATTTATATGTCGGGGCGTGTTAAACTTTGAGTGGATTTAATAATGAAGAATCGTCTCTTTCATCTTCATTTATTTACTTTGTACGAATGATTTTTTAAACGAAAAGAACAAATTGTTTCTGTAATTATTAAAACCTCTTTATTATTAAAGTAATAAAGGTTCCGCAATTGATAAAATAAACGAAGAAATTTAGAAAAATGTTTCTGCAATTATTAGATTTTCGTTATTATTGAAATAATAAAGATTCTTGATAAAAATAAATTAAGTTACTGTTTATTGTTTTCAATATAAAATTTATGCAATAAAAACTGATGTCAATTGTCTACTGGAAATACAAAATTTTTTAAAAGAGCTTTCAACCCCGATTTTATGCAGTTTCTGAAAACACTTCAAAGGAAGATATTGCTCCACTTCACTCAGAGAAGCGGTTACACCCAGGTACTCCAATAAAATTTTGTTCAAGATTTGTCTAAAATACAGATTTCGTTTTATTCTTTTTTATTACAATCGAACGAAAAATAGACATCATTATAAAATGCACTTTGAATATTTAACCACAAAAGTAACAAATATAAAGATGATGAATAATGAAGATTTAAAACTTGCAAAAATTATCTGAAAAGTTAGTATCGAAACGACGCTATTAAGAAAAAGTTATATTTTTTATTACATTCGTCACAATCGAAACCAAATAGCATTAATCAAAAACGTTTCGAAAACAAAAAAAAAAGCCTTCCTCTATCCCCCCAACAAAAAGAAAAAAAAATCGCTCAACGCCCACGGCAGCGACGAATTCTCCCGCTGTACCGCCGCAGGCGCGGCCTTCTAAAAAATTCCATGCATTTCGGCGAGTTCGCCGGTCGAAAATTAGCCGCGATTCCGCGGCGCGTCGAGGGAAACGCGCTGGATACAGCTGATTCGCAGATCCGCGAGGGAGGGAGCGGGTCGGCGTCCGCGCGCGCGGCAGGAAACGCCAGACAGTTCGTCGCCGGGGGTGTGCACCGCGGCCGAAACGAAACGGCGGGTACTCTCTCTCTTCCTCTCTCCTTCTCTCTCGACTCGGCGTTGCCAATTTTCCGCGAGCTCGCGCGTATCGGCCGAATCATTAGCCGATCGTTCGCTCGCGATTACAAGCTCGCGCCTCTCCTCCCGCGCTGTAACGCAGCGCGCGCGCGGGTTAATTAATTCCCCCAATTATGCGCGGCGTGCGCGAGGCGACTTTCGCGAGGCGCGGCCGCGTCGCCGCGGGAAAATCGATGCAGTCGATGATAACGTTTTTCGCGACCCATTCGCGCAACGGCAATTTTAATGATATTTGATTAAGATGATTGTATAAGAATTCAATCGATTTTTTTTAATCGTTTAATTTTTGTACGGTTTATAGGATGATAATTATTTAGAAGGTGGGTAATTAACAATAACCTTATCCAATGAATGCCCCAGTATCCACCTGGTGGTAATTTAATGAGTCCCGTCGGATAACGCGTATGAGTCGAAGAAAGAAGTATTTTTCTCTCTCTGTGCGCCCGCTTTCAGTAGCCCACGAAGTACTAACTCGACGATTTATTTACATTTTAATTTGATTCTGTTAAATGGAATTGTTAGCGATCAATTTAATCTTTAAATTGATTTTAAGGTTTAAACAACAAAATCGGAATTTCGAGTTCGAAGTTTTCGTTATTCCACCTAGTAGGTACTATATAAAAATCTTCCTATCGAGATATTCTCTAAAAAATCTCATTAAGAAAAATACTTATACTAAATAAAATACTAAACATTTTCCAAAACACAAAATTTATCATCATCTAAATAACCACATCGAATTTCCAAAAGAGCCCCAATCCCCGAAAATACACGTGGAAACTCGCTCCCAGCCAGCGAGGCAAAAAATAATTGAAAAGAAAATACAGCCGCGGCGATTGCTGACATTTGGCTTCTCACCAGAGAGTCACGAGCGAGCTCAAATCAAGCGCGAAACGCGCGCGCGGGCTCCCCGGCGCGGAGCCCGGAATCAGCCTCGTCGGCCGGCCGCAACGATCCTCGATCGCTCGCAGCCGCAAAAGTATACACACAGACACACACACGTACACAGACGGATCGCTTAGCGCTCGCTTTTCCGGTACGCGCGCGCGCGCGCGCTCGATATTCCCCGCGAATCGATATCTCGGCTGCTGCGGAGCCCCGGAGGGCCGGCGGCGCGCATCGGGGGTAGAAACGCGCGCCGATGTAAGCCCCGAAATTGGAAAGGCAATAATACGGCCGAGAGCGGCGGTGGCTGTGCGAGAGGGGGGAGGGGGTGCGTGCGTGCACGGGACCGAGGGGCTACACACACACGTGCGCGCCCGTACACCTCGCTCTCTTTCGCGCGCGTGACTCCACGGGGGTTGCCTAGCGACCCGCAGCATCTTTCTCGCTCCTCTCCGCGGCGCTGTTATTCTTTCCACCTTTTTCCCGCTCCCTCGCGCCGCGCGCCTTCCCGAGGGCTTCCGCTGCCCTCCTTCGCCGCCCCCGCGCTCCAGCCTCCTGGTATTCTCTCTATCTCTCTCTCTCTTTTGCTTGCTCTGCGTCCCAGGCGTATTGATAAATAATGTAGATGACGGTGTAAAAGTTTAAAAATGCCGAAGTGTGTCGAAGGTTTTTAAGCTGATCCTCCAGGAGAGCTTGCGACGTCGCGCGTGAAGCTTCGCGCAAGCTTCTTTAATCTAATTTCTAGTCATTGTCAATGATGGTTTTTGTTGCTTAACGAAGCTGGGCACTATCACACGTCTAGTATTTTTATTCTGTCGTTTTTTTAAGGAGAAATCTGTAGCCTGTAAAAATTAACTTGCGCTTTAAGATATTGGAGTACTTTTGAAGTTTTTAACTTGAAAATTTATTTCGGGCAGATAACGAGAGTCTATCTAATCTATAGTGTCTAAAAAGTTGAAAGTGACGATAAAAAAGATGCGGAATAGTATATTTTGCACCTAGGGAGAAGAAATAAAGAATATCCCAGATCGCTTGTAAATTATGCCAGACATGTGGTTTGGGACATTCTTTATTTCCTCTCGTGGTGCATATTCTATTTACCTGGCGAGGACGAAAATACAATATTCCCCAACAGGCGCAAAAAAGAAAGTACTTCAGTTCCACTAAAAATCTATTAATTATTGATTACTCGAACACTGCTTAATTAGGATTTTTCTTTAATTCAGGTATCATTTTCTGCAGGGGAATAATCTGAAATATTACACGATCTATCAGATTATGCTTCGTAATCAGGAAATCGTGTTTCTTGTTCAAGAAGCCTTCGCGAACACCAATAGAGATAGCAAAAAATATTAGTAAAATTATAAAATGCGTACTTGAATTAGTCAACATTCGAAGGCGCTTTAGTTAAAATTTAATAAGTTAGTCAAAAAATGTTTCGCTCTATTTTTCATTTCTAGTTAGACGCAGATACGCAGATAAGATATTTTTAATCCGGTCGACAGTATAGTCAAAAGTGATTTTTCTTTAACAATTACGTTTGAAAAGTGAACATAAATCATAAAATATTATTTAATATAACATTAAATAAGTGCGCAATTGATTAATATCACTTATTTATACAGGTAGAGTAGCAACCACGTTTAGAAAAATCCCTTATTACAATAACAACTAATCATTAAAAAATTCTAGATCAATTTCACTCCGACCAAGAAGCGCCCGTAAAGTTTCGGCGCCCCAGGAGAAAATAAATCGAGCAATCGCGTCGCGAACTATACGAAGTGCCCGTAAAATCCGTACATCGCTAAAATTTAATTTCATCCGCGGCTGAGTTGCAGCGCGGCCGCCACGTGCATATCCCGCCCGGCCGCGGGCTCTTTGAGATTCCGTCGGCACGCGCGCACACCTCGGCTCCTGCCGCGGGGGACCGCCACCCCCTGTATCTACCCACTCGGCAAGATTTCTCACGAGAGCGTCCCGGCCGGGGGGGCGGCCAGCCCGAATTCTATCGATCGGCCCGGCCACTTTCGGCGATCCCTGCCTCTCCCTCGGCTTCATTCACCGGCGTCGAGAGGAGCCGCTCGAGGGGTCAAAAACCCACGCGCGCAACACACTCGACTCCGGGCGCGCGTGGCCCCGATCGTCTCTCGACGCTTTTCGAGGATCCGCCGAATCCTCCTCGGCGAGAAAAATCGGCGCGACCCCCTTTTTTTTGCTCGGAGTTTAGAGTGGGTTGAAAAAAAAAGAAAGAAAGATGTTACTTGGCTGGTTAGGCATTCAATTTGGACGTATCGCGGTGCGCGTTTTCGCTTGCGGTTCGAATGCACGAGTGCTTCGGAGCTGCTGAATGGGCTAATTAAGCTGGGCCGCGCGCATGTTAGCTTGGCTTCTAATATTCCCGTACAAAGGATGAGTTTTGTACTCGCTCGTTTCGCTAATTTCGTTTATGTTCTTGGGACGGGGAGAGCGACCAAAAAGTTGCGGAAATAATTAGAAATGTAATTATAAAAATAGTCCACCTGGCGGTAATTTAAACAGGTTGCATGCAGATCCCGCGTACGTGGCGAGCAAAGTCCCCACCTTTCACTGCGCTGCGCGTTTTCTCCTATACATAGTCAGCGAATTCGCATTTTTGTTTACATTTTCGATTGTTTACACATTAAAATTCTCAGGTACAAGAATTTAAAATATCGAAACAATTTGGATTTGCGCAATGATTAATTAAATATTTTTTCTCTACTCTTTTAAATAATATTATTTTGTCTCTTCATTAATCCAATAACTCATTATAATCTTTGACTGACAAAGACTTACATTACTATAAGTATTCTCGAGCACACTATTCGCAGCGGTTAATTCGGTCGCCGCGGCTGAATAATAAGTCGAAATTCGCGAGCGACGCGAAAAGTGAATAAAGTCGAGGTGTTGTCGGACACCTCGAACTCCTCGTCCATTAAGCTTCGGTCGCGGGGCGCGCAAATAATTTCGCGCGAGATATGATAAGCCGCGGCCGTCCTGCCTAATTCAATGCGGACGTGAAAAAATAATCGGCTTGCGGCTGGCCGAGTTTTTGGCGCCGGGCCAGACTTAATTCGCCGTTTTTCCCTTGTACTTCTCCCTTCCACGGTGGAGCCGCGCTGCCTCCCCCCCTCCACCCTCCTCGGCCGAATTTCTTCGGCACTTTTGACTCGCCGGCGTGAAATATCGCTTTTACCCGACGACGTAAATTGATAATAAATTGTTCGACTTTCCATAAAGCGCGCGCCTTTTTTTGTTCTCCTCCGCCGAAGTAGTAAGAGGTGGGTAAACAACTGAATTCGGTTTGGAAACTTTTGAAGACTCGGTAAAAAGGGCGTCTCGTCGAAGAGGCGCTTTAAATTTACGTGCGCGCCGGTCTATTCAGAAGCGGGCATTTCAGCTTCATTCGCATTTATCTGTTTTTGTACCGCGAATATACTTGCTTTAAGTACGATTTTCCGCATCCCTTACCGCGTGACTCAACGCTGTAAGTTCGTTCAACTTCTGCGTTTTTTTTTATCTTGTTTCTCGGTAACACGATTCTCCGACGTATACATTTTCGAATCAATAAGACATTTCTTGAATGTCTAAAAAAAACGAGAGGAACTGAAGCGCACAAATTTGTATTACCATTTATCATCTTGCGAAGCTGCGAGGAGCAGATAATAATTCATGTCCCTATTTAAAGCAGCTCGGTTAATCGAAGATCTGCTATAATTAGTTTCCCTGATGAATAGTGATGCGCCGTCTATTGTTTATTGAATTAATGACGGTAAAGGCTTTTTGAAA
Source organism: Eurytoma adleriae (assembly GCA_900480045.1). Lineage (NCBI taxonomy): Eukaryota > Metazoa > Arthropoda > Insecta > Hymenoptera > Eurytomidae > Eurytoma > Eurytoma adleriae. The sequence goes on from UXGC01000300.1 coordinate 31,154, forward strand.
GGACTACCCCCCAAACACCTCAGCTCATTAAAAGCGGTTTATTAACGCTATCCTGTCGCATAAGCTAACAACCTCATGAGTTCAACTTTTGTCCGCGGGATGCTGAAAGTTTCAACAATAAATCGAAGAAAATTAAAATCTAATATTAAACAAACAAATACGTAACTCAATTTTACATCAAGGATAAATTATAACTCGCAAAGTGCACTTAAACAGTAGTTCTGTTGACGACAGAATTTCTAATTGATCGCATTTGTTAACCGATTGCAGAAAATATTTACCGAACTTCCGATAAATAATTAATTCCGTCTGCGGGAAGATTACAGCCGCCGGATTAAGTTACATTTATAGAAGTAGTTCCATAGAGTGTCGTTGCATTTAATGAAGTTTATCCTTTAATTGATCTCGAAGCGTCGCTAAGAGAAAAGTTTGTTACATCGGAGGTAGTTAAACAAACATTCTAAAGTAACCGCAAAGCTGCTTAAGTACACAGGGTGGCGCTCTACCGAAGACTCAATCATCCGCCGTCGTTGCGTTTAAAGTTTAACTGCTGCCCCGCGCCTCGGCGCAGGTCCTCCAGATTGGGAATCAATCTTTATGTTGATATACTGACGCTCGGAAAGTTAACAGCCAGAGTCGGTGTAGCCAACTCGTTTTAAATTGCTTCGAGATTATCTTCATTCGACAAATTGAATTTTCTATTTTATTTGCGGTATTTATTGATTGCAGTTGTAAAATTGTTTGTTTTATTCTTTTTAAATGAGCACACAATGCTGGTTAAATTTGCATCGCTTCGTGTCAATCTATTTTTTAAATCAGAGAAAGTCTGAGTTTTCACGTAATTCATCTTCCAGTAATTTTTATTGATTTAACTATTTGAGGAGAATGTCTGTATCAAGTATTTTCATTTTCATCTCTTGCATTTTAATTAGGGAAATTGAAGTATTTAACGTATTCATAAATGAATAAATCTAATTTTTCATTTAATTTTTAAGGAAAATTTTAAACAGTTGCATTTGCTTTAAGAAATTTCTTTGATTTTTTATTTGGAGTATAATTTCTAGTGCATAATCTTACGATTTAAGTTATTATTTATATTATTTTTATTGTAAGGACTTCTTAGTTGATTTGATTATTAATAAGTAAATTAAGAAAAGTAAGTACAAAAGAAACTCCGGCTTTAATCTTTGCATTTTCAATTGTTTAAGCTACGCATGCGACAAATTCGAATCAAGAAAAAAAAATCGCAAAATATAACTGCTGCACTTCAAATCTAAAACCGACAAACAAAACCCCGATTTTTCAACCAAGTATAACAATGGACATTAATATTGCCCTCGCGCAAGTCGCAAAGCTCGAAAATCCGGGAACATATTGCGGGCGATTTCGCATCGGCGCATCTTCACGCGTCACACGTAATTTCCATTTTTCCCCGCGTGCGCGACGCGGGATGAAAAAAAAAAGGAGAAGGAGGGTGGCGATGAGCGACGATTTTTCCCCCGATGGCCGGGAGCGGTCTCGATCGGTATCCAGGGAACGCGGGGGTGGTGGCGGGTATATAGCGGGGAGGGGCGGGGGAGGGCAAATGGGCCGGAGGCGGAGGAGGCCGTCGTAAAACGCGAAGGCATCCCGCGCATCGGACGCATTACGCTGAAATATATTTCACGCCGGCGCGGAATTTATGCACTCGTGTGCCCGACAGCTTCGCGGCGCGGGCGCCCCTGCACCCTCGCCACCCCGCGCGCAGCCCCTTCAAGTGCCCGAGACGCGCCAAGAGGTTGAAGGTTGCATCCAGTGTCATCCTTGAGTATCGGCCAAAAATAGCGAATCGCCCCCGTGACGGTGCTTTCACCGATAAATGAAGTGGATTTTGGTGGTATTTTTCCAATAGTTTTATTGCGCGTTTGCCTATTTCGTTTGTATTCTTTACGAGTTTCGATATATTTTGTAAATCTAATGCATTTTATAAATTATTTTGATTTTACGATTTTTGTTTTATATAGTTTATTGAATTTATGTCTAGGAAAATGGATAACAAATTTTCCTAAAAATTGTAATTTATTCGTTTATTTATTGTTAGTGATAAGTTTCAGAGATAATTACATAAAATCCATTAAACCTTATAAAAGAATAAAGCATAATTTATTAACTGAAATTAGTTGTAAAATGTGCCATTAAGGAATTTCAAAATTTAAATATAGTAGTAACAAAAATCTGAAAATTAATTTTTAATAAATAAAAATAATCTCTATTAGTAAAGATTGTTATTGATTATTTGATTTATTTTATATTTCTCTAATATCCTGTGGATTTAATTGAATGATGAGTAAACCAACTATCAGTCAGTATCTTGTTTCCAATCTGATTTAACCAGTACACGTCATATCAGTACCGCACACGATTGAATTGAATGTTCTATTGCAATTTCAACATGTCATTAAAATTCGTCAAAAAAAAATTGCAATACAATATTCTAGAACAATTTTATTGATAAATGCAAAAAAATGCTTTTTAAATTTTCTTCGTTTTTTCAATTATCTTAGATATTTCACTAAAATGTAATGCAAACTTATATTAATAATCAAGTGTGTAACATATCTATAAATTTATTTTATATTATTACAGATATATTTTTAGTAAAAACTACTGTATGATTAAAATATTACTTATAATTAAGTATATTTTAATAAAGGCCGCATGTATGAAGATATAGTGTATTTTTTTCTATTTTATACGAACACTTAAACAATGAATCAATAGAAGCCTTTTCCAGACTACTACCTAGATCCTAAAAATGTCTTCATATACATAAAACAGCGAAAGCTTAGACTTGTTAGTGGAAGTAATGCCAGAGTCAACCTGGCGGAAATTTATGGATATGTTGATAGATTCTGTGTACGGATCGAGGTCGAGGATTGAAGAAAGGGGAACGCGTCTACTGTTTTATTGCAATTTTAATATGTCCTTAACTTTTTAAAAATATAGAAATATAATATTCCACATCAATTTTGGCGATAAATGCAAAAAAATGCATTTTAGATTCTTTTTTCCTCGACTGTGCTAAATATTTTACGATTACATTTCATTGTTAACTTAAAAATTTATTTTTATTACTACTAATATTTGTAGCCTTCGCTATAAAAACAAGAAAAATTTGTCTAAAATAAACTAAATATTTCGTCAGCGACTCCGGCATAAAACGTGTCCGGTGATCTCCAGTCCCCCGGCGCGGCGCAGCTTCGGCGTGAGCGCGCCCGGCAAAGGCCAAAACTCGCCGGTCGACGCCTAGAGAGAGGCTGCTGCTCCGGCGCGGTGTGCTCGCCGCTCCCCGCGCCTCCCGCGTCAAGGGCCCCAGATTAGTCCGACGCGCGCGCGCGCGCGCAGCACAAAAGCCCCGCTCGCCCGCCGGATAACTGAATTTGACGGTCCGAGTTTTCAGCGCGAATGCCCTTTTCTCTCCACTTTCTCCCCCGCGCCCGCCCGCATTTTCGTCCTTTCCGCGATTCCCTCTCCCTCCCTCCGCAGCCTCCCCGCCCCTCCCACCTTCAACCCTCGTTATCCCGGCGAGCCTCCCCTCCCCCCCGAGGGGGTGCGCTCCGCTCTTCCGCCGCTTCATCCGGGCGCGCACCTCTTTCTCCGCTCGATAGTGTGAATTTCGATATGACGAGCGTGCGAGCGAACACGCGTGTACACACCGTATATACCGGGGGCGGGCAGGGGGGGATGGGGGCGCGTTTTTGTCGAGGCGATCGGGCTGGAAAAACTTTTCTCCCGCGTAACGCGAGAACGATAATCCCCCGGCGCTGTATACGCTTTTTCGTCCGGACGCTTGGACGCGCGTTACACCGTGCTCGCTCCGCTGGTTTTATTTCACTGTTCACATTTTTTTTTTATCTCGACTTTTCGTTACAGCTGTTGGAATACGGTGAAATTGGTCTTATTGCGTTTTTTATTCGGGATCGGGAGTTTTTTTGGACGGGGAGGCTGCGGCAGGGGAGCGGGGCGCGGAAAAAGTTGCGGGAATAAGGAGCGCTAGTCGAGATCAAGTCAGACGGGGAAGATATCCCGAAATATTGCCTTGAAGGCAATAGGAGTTTGTTTATTTTTACAAATGTAATCACAGTTGGCAATCGGTTATTATTTTTATGGTAATATTTTTTTATAATTTTTAATCAAAAGAAGAGTAGCATAAAATTTAATTTATACATTCTTTTCTGGATTTAAATGTAGCTGTTTAAAAAATTTTCTGGGAATTGCTAAAAACATCGTTAGTATTTATTACGATTTTTTTAATTAGTAATGAAATTCATTAATTTTGAAAAATTTACTAAAAAAAGAAAATAAAAATAATTTTTAAAAAATTTGCGGATACTTCGAGGTTTAAAGAAAATGAAAAGTTAAGATTTTAACATGCTGAACAAATGGAATACGGTAAAATCAATCTCTTTATTCAAAAAATGTCTTTTTGTTCCGCAATTTATGTATTTTTTTTTCATCAAAATAATTCAGAAGAATCAGTAATAAATTTACTTAACATTGATTACATTAATAATTTATTTTATAAAATAAAACATATCGTATTTAACCGGTGAATAACAATGAAAACGATAATGAAATTAGAATTGGTAATTAGAGAATCTTAAATTGGACATTTGAATGAAACTTGAACAAGCGTCTATTGGGGCGTCCATATTTACCTAGAATGTATGCGTAACTACGCCCGGTAATAAGCTAGTTCGTGAACAATTGTGAAACTATTTGCCACGAGGGTAAATGCGAATTGAATCCGCACGGGAATCCAGCATTCCGAACCGTTTGTTTAAGCAGCGTAAACCTCTGTCCAATGCAAAAACGTCCGGTCAAGCGGCAACAGTGCGCTATTACTTAAAAAAATACAAACTATGCGACTCTCTTTTCGTAGTATTTATTTTTCGTAATTTTCCACGCTAATAGCTTTGGAATCGCGACAAAATATTTGATTTAATAGGTCGACCAATTTGACCGTCGGTTAACCAAATAATCAAATAATCAATAATTCGCGTTCGACTGTGGTCGCTGTGGTCCGCGGAAAAAAGAACAAGCTTTATTAAATACTTGCGTTGTTAAATCAATTTTCATTTTCATCAGTACAGCCTGCTTTTGCTTTTTCAATCGAAACGCACGGGACAAAAATGGCCTTCATCAGCAAAGCAAAACGGCAACATTCCACTAGCGTATTTTTAATTTTCACTTAAATGCTCAAAAAATTTCTTTCTCAGCCCGATACTTTTTCATCCATTAGAGCGCGACAAAAAGTTCGTTTCTCATCCTTCCCCCGGAAAACACGGTCACGTGGAAATTTTTCATCCGCCGGGGAAATCCGAACGCCGCCGCGACAAGCGACATCCAAATTAAACGAACTAATGAAAGCGACTGCTCCTTTCTCTTTTTTTCGACAAGGCAAAAAAAAAGAGATCGGACGATACGAAATAACGAGACAAGTTTTAATTCTCATGCAGGCTCGCTTGTTAGCGCGAAGTTGGCGCAGCGGACGCAAGTGGCAAAAAGTTTAACAAACGTCCTGGCGCGTAGCTGCGCGCGCGACGCACGAGGGACGGAAGAAAGGCGAACCGAGTTAAAAAAAAAAAAAGAAAAAGGGGGCCGTCTCGCCGTCTACCGGGGTGAAAAAAAAATGCGCGCGTAAGTGTCGGCTTGCCGCTGCGCCCGGAAAAACTCCCAGGTATGCGAGAGTCGGCTTAAAAAAAAAAGACGGCGCGCGAGTGGTGCCTATTCAGCGGCGTCCCCCCGCTTTTTTTTTCGCTGTTCTCTCGCGAGGCCAATACGCGAATTCTCGGATGCACCGCGCGCGGCGAAGAATCGTCCCCGCGGAAATGCAATTCCTGCGAGGACGGAAGCGGCGCGTCTTGCGCGTTGCAGCGCGACGAAAATGAAGTTTACTTCGTTCGTGGCTTTCCGCCGCACGTGAATCGAGCTTTTCAGCCATTCGGAGCCGGGCGCCCCGGATTTGATGAAGTATTATTGAAGTGAAAAAATTGGACTCTATTCAGGGAAGTCTAGTACTTAAAAAAGCTTTTGTGGATCGGAGGTGGAAGTTTAACTAAGATTTTTATATTGTCAGTGAATGATGAAGTCGAATGGTCGCAGTGTTTTTTTTTTTTACTTTAAGTTTTAACAAAATATTATTATTAGTCTGAAGTCATTTTTTTAAAACTGTGTGCGCAAGAAACATTTTGAAAATACAAAATACAAAATTAATTCTAGTGAACATATTTAGTGGCCAACTTCTTTTATCATTACAAATGTGTAAACAGATTTTTATAATCATAATTAAAAAATTGTCACTTTTTTAAACTTTGCAAGGCCCTCGCTTTAAAATCTCTCATCATTATTGCGCAATCAAAAACGAATCCGATATCTCTCCCGTAGCAAATTCCACCAAAATCGTTTCATCGCTAAAGTCTAGGTCATTATTATAGATATAACGCCGATTTTTCAGCGGGGCGAAGTCCGGGAAGATCGACATTGCGGCGGCTCGGGGTGAGGCTGCACCGAGGCCCAACGTCCCGGGCGAGGGGGACGCGCTCGAGAGAGAGCCGAACGCGAGGCCGCGCGCCGCAGAAGGGAGGGCAAATGAAGGGGCAGAGAGAGAGAGAGAGAGAGAGGAGCGGGCGCGCCTAGGGGAGAAGTAGATTATTAGGGAGGAGAGGAGAGCGCGGGGGTGGGCCGGCGAGAAGGAAAAGCCGCGCGGAAGGGGCGGAAGAGTAGAAGAGGCGGCTCGACTTTTCCTCCCTCGCTGAGAAGACCGCCACCGGACACCCTCTTCCTCGAAGATCAAGCAAAATCGGCCGATCGCGCCGGCCTCCACCCCCCGATCCGCGAGGAAAGTATACGCCTCGGTCCAGCGCAGCCTCCCCGCGGAGTCGATACTCGCTCGAACATCCGGCCTTGAACGGGGCGAGTCGCCTCCCTCCCTCCCCCGAGGGGTCGCGCGCACGTGCGCTCGGGGGGCAGCGTCCGGCGCTCGCGAGAGTGCCGCAGGTGAGGACAGCTCGCGCGCTCCTTTTGCGCGCATTAACGAGTCGACGTTTAATTTTAGCGCGAGCCGAGCGCGGTGCATCGTGTCGCGGGGAGTAGAGGACTACGTCGAGGGGAGGGGGGGTGCGGGTTCTCTCCGCGGGGACGGTGGAGGCAGGGGGATGGTGCGAGGGGGTGGCGGGTGGCGTCGCGCGTGCGCGCCGGCACGGGTGGAGGGGGGCGCTCCCCCCGGCGGGGCAAGGGAGCGGGAGGCAGGGCGTCGCTGGCCGCTCATCGGCCGGAGAGGGCGCAGTGGGCCCGCGACCACCGTGCCAACAACACGTCCTCGCCAGCGCAGCGGCTCCGGCGCACCGGCCGGCATCCAGCGGACGCGGCGGATAGGAGAGAGAGAGAGAGAGAAAGAGCGAGAGAGAGAGGAGAGCGGCGCGCGCGCGCGCACCCCCGTCGTCCGCCGGACCAACCCGAGCGCCCCGGGATCGAATCATCTTCATTTCGGATTGATAGCCGACGAGGACACGTCAGCCCGCGACGTTCGCGCACCTGCGCCCACCTCGCTCTCTTCGTCCTCCGCCACCTCTCTCTCTCTCTTTTCTGTTCCTCTCTCGCTCTCTCGCATACGATAAACAACCCTATACTGCGCTCACGTCGAGGGGACTGTAGAAACCGGGAGCCGTTCTCCGAACTCTCGCTCTTTAACCACTCTTCGCTCCAGGTGATTCGGTGGAACCTTTTTTTTCGTTCATTTGTGTATTTATTTATTTATGTAATTTTTTTTTTTCAATTTTTGTTTCTTCAACTTTTCGTTCATTTATGTTTATACGTATGATTATTTGTTGTCTGTGTGATATGCTCCGTTCGATTAATCGTTGCATGCAGTTTGTTGAGTGTTCACCGGGCGGTTAGTATACACTGTTGTGCGCGTGTTACCACGGTGTTGCTGGAGCGCGTGTCCGAGGTTATGACGATTTCGGGGCGCGCACGGTGCGCGGGGTTCGCTCGCCGCCGGCGGATCGATCTGAAGTTAACGCAGTTCGGCGCGCGTCCCTCGGCACTAATTTATTCGCGCCGCATGCGACGACGACTTCCTCCGACCCTTTCGACTTTGCGCGCCAGTGGGGTGACCCGAGCGGCGCGCGCGCGACGAGAAAATCGCACCGCCGCTCCTTACAAAAATCGACAGCTGACGCGAGCCCAACGGGTCGACGACCTGAAAAGCGGGTTTTCAATTTTTTTTACCTGCTCTATACTTCCGGTGGTGTTTTTTGTTCCGAAAAGTCTTTTTTTTTTTAACGTTTCACGCTGGTTCGAATTTAAAGCCTGGTTCGGTTTCCACTGTACGTACGGGCCGTCGTCACCATATGGTTGATTACGGATTCTGATAAAGTCGCCTCGCCATCTGGTACGATCGGTATGTGCTCGATTCTATATCTTAAATTATTATTTTCTTTATTTACTGCCCGCTGGACGTTTCCTTGAATTCATTGTAACTGTGTTTTTTAATTTTTGTTTAGATAATCTCGTATTTTAAATTCAAATAAATCGAATATACATAAACAAAAGCGAACATTCAACAGCATAGATTTTTAAATTTTCTTTCTACCATCTTAAAAATATCATTCAGTAATTAAAAATCATTTAAATTTCCAAACGGATTATCAAACTGTACCGATTTCCTAAAAATCCACACATTCGACACCCACGCAGCGGCCGCGGCGAGAACAAAAGCGTGCACGAAAGGGGCATCGTCGGTCGCCGGAATCGCGCGGGTGGGGTGCACGGGCCGGTCGAGGAGTTCGACCCCCCTCCCTCCCTCATTCTTTTTTTTTTTCACCGCGCAGCGAGTATAGGTACATTACGGTGCGTACTGTTGTTTTATCAGTAGTGCAGGATCGCCATGGATACGAAAGTATGAATAAGCTCGCGCGCGGCTCCGTGTATATGCCGGCGCGTTGCTATTGCCGCCGCGCGGCTACTGCCTAATTACCATTTCGTCATTCGGCCGCACGAAATCCGCGACGGCGCCGACGCCGAGACCTCGAAACCCCGTTGCGGCACTTCGCCGGCCAAAGTTTTCGCGCGATCCGTAACTTCGCTCCGGTTCTTTCTCACGCTGCGCGCGCGACTCGAGTGCAGGTTTCGCATTTCTCGTTTCTTTCTTTCTTTTTTTTTTTGCTAAGTATTTCCTTGGTGTTCCTTTGGTTATTGATTTATCGCTGAGTGTCATTGTTAATGTGAGTATTCTTTTCGTTTCTTATTGAGTATATTTTTTTATTTACAGTCCAATATTTTTGCAGATAACGTATTGAGGTGGGTTTTAGAGGTTCGCGGATAAATTTAAAAGTTTGTTTGATATTAAAATAACGTCCCAACGCTAGTATAAATTTTACATAAAATAATTTATTTATTTAATAATATTTAAATATTTCACATTATAAATTCGTTATATTATAATAAAATTTACTACACTGCACTGAAAAAAATGTTATAGGGTAATGTGCTGCAATTATAGTAAAATTGTTATATTTTCAAGTAATTTTCTTTCCAGGTCGAGTATGTATCCTAGTTACTTAAATTATTGAAAACATTACTAAACATTTTTCTCAGTATTATTTCAATATTGGACATTAGATTTTTGGCAATAATTTCTACAGTATCAATTTGTCAAGAATAATACCCTAATTAATTTAAATAGTAACGTAAATGAAATTTTAAATTTTGAAAACAAAATATTTATTAACATTTAAAAAGGAATATAAAAAATAAAGAATAATATTATAATATAAGAATATAAAACAACCGATGAAGTCACCTAACCGTCAGTTCGTTGAAACGGTTATAGATTTAAAGGAAAGAATTGAGTTATCGGTCTGTCAATATGTAATCAGCTGACGCGTGTGGTAATACTTTTTTTTAACCAAGAGAAATTACTTTTATTCGTGTCGGCTTTATTTTCTATTATAATATTATCGAGGATATAGTTATTCTAACAAATAGAAATAAAAAAATTGCAATTTTTTAAATGATAAATAAACATTTTTTTATTTTATTACATTATAAATTTTGCTAATCATACAAGGATCAAAACCCGTCGAAATAAAATAAATAAACTAAATATTTCAACCAACGAAATGTTATCATATATTTTACAAAATATAAAACTACACCTAAAACTAAACCTAAAATATCAACTATAAATTGTTTCGCAGCAAACGATCCGAGCGGTTCGATTGAAAACTACCACAATATTCACATCCGCACTCATTCGTCACGGTCAGAGTGAAAAACCGTTAAAGCTTTTAAAAGTCCGTAATTCCCACCCCGCGGGTCGCGTGAAAGCCGTGGGCACCGCATGGACCGTCACGCGTGAAATCGAGGCGCGCCCCCGGTCGTGCGCACACACGCCTGCAGCCCCGGGAAAAATCATCAGCTGTCCCCGGCCGCATCCCGAGCGCCGTCGGGCATTTAACTCGCGCGACGCCCTTCGCACGCACGCACATTTCCCGCCGGGGGGATGGGCGCTGGTAAAGGAGGGGGGGAGAGCAGCCGTGTGTTCCAGATACCAGGTAGGACCACGCGGTTCGCCGGACCTGTACCAGGGAAAAGGTCGCTCTCTCTCTTTCTCGCTCCCTCTCTCTCTCTCCTTCCTTCTCATGAATGGAGCGGACGAGGAAGAAGGTTGCAGGGGTGGGGGCGCGGGGGTAGGGGGGTGCTCCGGGGGGATCGATGAAGAGGGCGTGCCCGCGACGATGGGCTCCGTCTCGATCCGCGAGCAGCGCGCGTTAGTGACGTCGGCGAGGCTCCCGCGGCGCCAGGCTCTCGGCTCTTCCTCCACGTGCTCCCGGCGCGCACACACTCGCGGTTACGTCAGCCCGCGCGCGCGGCCGCCTGTGGACTTCGATCGAGCCAGTCGACCGAGCACGCCCGGCCCGGACTGCCACGAGGACCACGCCGCTTCAGCAGGTCAGCTATCCGTTATCCCTGCCTGTGTGCCTGTGTGCGTGTGGCTCTCGAGTACTTGCACAGAGTCTGCGTGAACTTGAGTTCGAGGCTCCTCGAGCGCGAGTGGGAGGACGACGAGGTCCTTCGGACGACCCAGACGGCCGCCGCTCTTATCGCCGGCATCGCGATTGCTTGTTTACGTGTATTTTTGGACCGGAGCCGTCTCGAAGGAAACGCAACTCGGATATTTGGGTTCGTGTAGTTTCACCTTGTTTTGTAGTCGTGTAGACGAGCAGCGGGGATCGAGCAATTTGTGAATTAAAGTAATTGCGGAAATTGCACGTACGGATTCAGTCGTCTCTTATTGCGCCGTATGACTAACATATTTTCGTACTACTGAATTAAACAAAATTTTATCCTAATATACTTTAAAAGTACTAACGTCCGTATTCATTGTTCACTGCACTTTTTTAATAAACAAATTAATTAATTTCTTATATAATTCGTTATATAAAAATCGGAAAAAAAACAATTCTCTGTACACTTGAGAAATCGCTCGATTAAACTGCAACATCCTTATCTCAGTTAACACCCACTGCTCTCCCGGGCGGAGAGGCGAACTCGAAACAGAAAAAAGAAAAAAAAAGCGAGCGCCTCCCCTGAGAGGCTTCGCCGCGTCCTAAAAAGCTCTCGATACTACCCCCGCGCTTATAAATATTTGCCGATCAATCGGTCGATGGCGCGGGAATGTCTCACGGCTTCGCCTCCTCTCCTTTTTTTTCAGCGAGCGCTCCTTCCTCACGAGGCGGCTTATAATTAGCCTATCGCCGCTGCCACGCCCGATTACACACTCCCCTCAATTTAATTCCGGACGCGCGCACACGCGCCACCCCGCCGGGACATTTTTGCCGATCCAATTCTCTCGCTCTCTCCTTCTGGCACCCTCGCCGCTCTCCGGCGGCGCGGGCACCGCGTATACACGCTACTCTCGAGCCGCGGCGTCCGATCGATCTCCCGCGCGCCGGAGCCGATGAATAAGCATCCGTGACGCGCGTAATTCCGTCCTCCGCTGCGGTATTTTCGGCATTTCGCCCCGATGTGTGTGCCCCGCCGATCGCGTCCTTTTGTCTCTCAATTATTTCGAATTTATCGTCGAATGACCCGACGCGCGAGTTCATACCGCGCCGAGAATATTGCGGGATTCAGGTGACGCTCGTTTGAGTGAGAGACTTCGATTAAATAAAGTATTGATTAGCGATATTAATGTTTATTTAAACTTTCACGAGAATAGAAAATATTTATTATTAATGAAAGCCGGTTAGAGTGGAGACGAAGCAAAATGCATACACTGACTGTTTTTAAAAAGTTTTCTTTATTATTATTTTATAATATTTATAAACATCATTTTGAAACGGCAGATTCATTTTGATATAAAAAATGCTTAAAATGTTAACTTTACCTTTCCGTGACGTTAAAAAAAAAGTATTCTGAAGTGGTCGATTAATATTTTTCTCATAAAATTGTTATCGGACGAAAGCAAACGAACAGTAAAGCCCCGGATATCAAAGGCCCGTGAGCAATTCGCTTAAACGATCAATTTGTTATTATAACGATCCTCGCATGAATAAAACCTTATTCAAAATAGCCCCGGCGATTTTAATGGATTCCAAGTGTCATTCTGAATATGAAATAAAAAAAAATCCCATCGGGACGCCCGATACTGAATAATTAAATTTCAATCGGAATAGCCGTCGAGGCTCAGCTGTTACTCCTCTCTCTCTCTGTTCTCTCTCGCTCGCGTCTCCATCAAACGAAATGCAAATACGAGCTTTGCGGGATTTAACTAATGTCGAATTAAATTCCCAGCAGCGTGAAGCCAGGAACGGCGCTTTTAATCGCCCACCCCTCCGCTTCATCCCCCCACCTCTCCGTATACCCCCCTCGAGCTCTCGTCCGTCCTCTCTCTCTCTCTTTCTCCCGTTCGCTTCCACCCCCTTTCCCCGCATCCCCCGAGCTAACCCTGACCCACAGCACGCGCGTTCGAGGGAATTTCTCTCTTTTCTCTCCCCGTGCGCTCCGTCTCTCTCCTACCCCACTGTGTATACGGCTGCCTCGCCCGCCCGCCCCTCCCTCTCGACGCCTCGCTCCCCTCGCCACCCATCTATCTTTATCTTCGCATCTTGCGGACCTTCTCTTCCGCGTCTTCCAACCTTTTTTTCTAATCCCGCGCTTCTCTCCTTTTTTTATAGCGCCCATTCGTCTTCCGCCTCTTCTCTGATTTATCTTTCTCTTTAGTCTCTTTTTTTTTCAAATTTCTTCAGATTAGTCCTCAAAAGTTGAATTACTAAAAAATTACTGAAACTAGCGGATATTCACTGTTCTCAACGGATCACTAACTAGCGAAGCTGTTTAACGAAATTTCACTAATTCTTATTTATCCGTATAATCTCACTTAATTTAAGTCAGCGCGTTAAAAAACTACGAAGCTTTCTCTTTGAGAGCGAAATTCAGCAACTCGTTTATCTCGCGCTCGAATTCTGCTACCCCCGACTCCCTCGCATCCCGCCGGCGTGCAGCCCGCTCGCGCGAGATCGAATTCGTCGGCAGGCCGCGTCCCGCACGTGCGCGCGCTCCCCGAGCTTAATTTGGCGAGCGGCGCGCTCGTCGTGAGTGCACCCCTTCGATCGGCGGCGACGGCGGCTCAATTGGCATCGAGCCCCGCGGAACGGGGCCCCCCTATACGAATCCCCGCTCCCCTGCGCCACGGTCCAGCGTGTCGCCCGTCTACATAATGTACGCCCCTGTGCAAAAGTCACCCCTCGGCCAGACTGGATGTGCGCGCCGCCGGCCGCGCTTTGAATAAATATTGTCCTTTTTATTTTCGCTCTCCTCCTCCCGGCTTCCTCCTGGCGTCGATCTTTTTTTTCGCCGCTCCGCCGGAGAATCGTGATTTACGCGCCGATTGGCGAGGTTTTGTTTCCCGATCGGACGAGGCTATACTCGGAGTTGCGCTCGGTTGATTGCGTCTAATGGCGTGGACGTGTGCGCGAGGTTAATGGGAGAGCGGGATGAATAAGTAACGTTTTTAAAAAAACGTAACGCAAGTGACGTATTTTGATTAATCGAGCCGCGGAGCATCAGTCATTCGTACACCCAACTTGCTCGTTGACGCTAATTAATTATGACGCATTGGTACCAACGTCTATTCATCAAAACGAGTAATGAACTCGTCGTACCCAAAACTTAACAAACCGCGAAAAAAAAATCATCCAAAATAAAAGCGATCTCCGCCGTATCCACCAAAAAAGGTCTCTCGCCATCTGGGGGATGAAATCCGGCCAATTCGGAAGACCGTCCCTCCTCGCAGCCGGAAAATCCGCGAGGAGCGCTCGCATAAATAAGGCGACGAGGAGAGCCTCCCGGGGCGATAACCATAACAAGAGAGCTCGGGATTTTCGGCGCGCATATGTTCCGGGGTCCGTCGTGAAATGAGAAAAAAAAAGGACGAAGGAAAAAGGGAGAGGGCGAGCTTCTCTCCCACTCTCCTCGATCATGCAAAATATCTACGCGCTCCTCTCACAATAGGGCCGAGCCGAGCCGTCAGCTGCTCCCCCGGGCTCCTTCTCTCTCTCTTTCTTTCGAGGGGGGTGCGCGCACACACCCTCCCGCGAAATAAGCAATAAGTTATATACACGCACGCGCGCGCGCGCGCGCACCGCGGCCCCCACCCTCCTGGCCGGGGTTGCTGCCCCCCCACCCCCCTGCCGGGGTTCCTTTTAGCCGCTCGTGTGTGAATGCGATACACGTCGTTAGGACACGCGTGTGCCGATCAGTCGAGCCGTCGAGATGCATCGGGTCGCACGCGTCCGCCGCGCTTCTCTTTCTCCGCCTCTCCTTCCACGCGCGCCGAGCATTGTGCGCCCCATTGTGCCGTTGTATATTACTATACAGTTTCGTGCCGCTGGCTCGCGATGGTTCAGTGACTTATTTCGTGGGATGCTTCGCTTCAGTTTGGTTTGCTTGAAAAAGTGTGCGGGTTCGTTCTTTTTTTTTCTTTTTCTTTTTTTTTTCTTTTTCGTTTTAGTTGTTTAGTTACACGAACGGTGCTGCTGCTTCTGTCGAATGGTGTTTGTTTTCTACTCGCTTTTGGGTGACTATATTGTTAAGTTTGATGGTAATGTTACATTTTATTTTGCTTTTATGTCAAGTTAAATTCGTTAATGTTTTTTTTTTTATCCTAATTTTTTCCGACACTTTTTTAAATTCCAGTTTAAGTTTTTTTTCTTCGCCGAAGAGAAAAACTCTCAGGTTAACATTGAAATTGAAGATCATTCTGACTTTTTGTACGACATTACTGCAATGAACAAAAGTGTCAATGTGCCTGTTATAAAACAACCCTAACAGTTTGCTTTGTATCTAAAATTTCCAAAACACTTTAGTAACGTGAAAAAGTGAAAAACCAGTCGATTCAAGATCAAATCGATCTTTTCTGAAATAAAGTGTTTCTTACCTCGAGTATAATTCGGATAATTTTTCGGCTTTTTCACTCTTTCACCACCTAACTCCCTTAAAAAAGCCGCCGAAGTCACTTAAACAGCTTAGTAAGCAGAGAGTTAGTCACCTCGGAAGATGAGAGACGTTAGTTTCTCGATTGGATTTGCGACGAGCGGATAAAGGAGGAAGAACGAAACACGAAGATCCTGCGGATGTGAGTCTATGCTCCTTGCGTTCACTGCGGGCTTCCATGTGCCAA
Source organism: Eurytoma adleriae (assembly GCA_900480045.1). Taxonomy (NCBI): domain Eukaryota; kingdom Metazoa; phylum Arthropoda; class Insecta; order Hymenoptera; family Eurytomidae; genus Eurytoma; species Eurytoma adleriae. Next base: position 46,881 of record UXGC01000300.1, read on the forward strand.
GTTTTAAAAATTCATAAGGCACGCGGTGAATGCCAAGAGCGGACCAAGTACAACGATTTTCATCACGGCGAAACGACTCCGTGGGATTCACGAGAGTATACAAAAAAAAAAATCCCGGCTGCTCAGATTCACCAAGAGGCCGGACAAGATATTTCGTTGTTCATTGCGATTCTTTCTTTTGAATTATGTAAAAATTTTAAGGTCATGAATAAGGTTAGTGAGTATCTTTTGAAGAGTTGATTTATACCTATAATTAAAGCCAGATTTTTACTAGACCTGCACGCATTTATCATGCCCTTCGAATAATTTCGTTCATTTTATGTAAAATACTGATGTAGTTGTATAATAAAGTTGCTTATTATCGAAGAACATTTTTTTTATCAAACCTGCCTTCTCAAATACCCCTCTGTCCAATCTTCGTTCGACGTAGATAGATACTGGAATTTTCACGCATGCTGTAAATATCGCCAATGAAAATATTGGAAAAGTTCTACTTTTGTTTTCTTCTTCCGTTATATTAACGCCGTTCAACTAAAAAGTTACTAAAATCGTTTGGCTCATTTCTTTTTTAGAAATTATTATAAATTTATTATTTGCAACTAAAAAATTAAAAGTTTTAATTGACAAAATAAGTTGACACATCGTCAAATTGATTATGATCATTAAATTAATTCGAACGCTTTTTTGGAATTTATTTACCATATAGTTTTTCTAAAAAATAAATGAATTCATAAAATAAAATAAAAGAAAGTCTTCTGCAGTTTGCTAGACCTAGATAGTACTATAAATCATTGCAAAATTTAAAATATTTTAAACTTTTTGATTCACAAAATTAAATTTACCAGACCCAGAGTAAACTAAAACTAAACTCATAAAAAGGTTTAAATTGTCTAAAAGATAAATATAAGTTAAAAGAACTACTGCAAAAAAAATTAAGACACCAAGGGTATAACAACATAAATAGTAAATTATAAGATTTACATTTTTTGTAGACTCTTTATTGGATTCCTTTAATTTAGATCACAAAAACGTTTCATTTAAAAAATAAAAAATTAAAAAAGATTCGCGAATATTTTAAATTTGAATTGAAAAAAAAGAAACTGCGCGCTCATCTACAACTATTGTTTCACAATAATAATGAAAAGTCCAATTTGAAAAAAATCTGATTTAGAACATAAGTGTCTGGCTGTGTAATGTTAAATAAAAAAGTAACAATGGCTAATGACCCTCCAATCTTATCTATTACTCCTTTAGGAGGTACTGTAAATATTGATAGAGTAAATTGCACATATAGTGCGCATGCATTACTAACACAGTTACCTAAATACGTTTCTAGTGTCTATAGACGTGGATAATTTCCGATGTGATTACGTTGAATCCAAGTAAACATCATACATGTGGTATAACTCAAACGGTTCCGAGCATGCAAAATCCATGCCTCTATGCACAATTTCAGTTTGCAGCAATGTGATACTTCTGCATTTCATGAATATTTGCAATTAAACATTTACGTATAAATGTACTTTGTTAGTATACAATTATTTTCAAAATAATTGAAACTATGCAGATTATGCAGTTAACTCATAATTACTATGTTACGCACTACCTTCTTGATTTTTTAATAATGCATCTGTAATTCCCTTTAAAAAGTAGTATAAATACTTAAAATTGATTGTTACTACTAGAAAATAGAATATTTTTTCAAAATGAAAAAACTGAAAAGAAAATGATTTCAAATTTGAAATGAGTAAAAATTCGTCAGCAAAACAAATGCAGTAGATTAAATAAAATCATACGAGTAAAGACAATAAAAAAGTATTTCACCGCATTAGACGTAAACACGAATCAATGCACAAAATGTACGTACATTCTGACTATTCATCATGATTACTTATGCACGATGGTGTACCGCGGTGTATCGAGCCGGGCTTGTTTATGGCGACGCAGGTGACAACGCCCTTCACCTCCGCCGTACATTCCACCCCAGTAACGCCAAGAGAGAGAGAGAGAGAGAGAGAGAAAGCGGCAAAAAGCGGGGAGCCGTCCCGGGGCGCAACCCACTAAATAATAGAAAATTAGCGGCAGGCGAAAATAAGCGGAGCAAACCCGGGCCTCCCGCCGAAACGGTCTCGTGCATAAAACAGCCCCTCCCGCGGAAAATCGCGCGGCAAAACGCATTATTACACAATGTACGCGCGGCCCTCTTCCCTTTGTGCCGAGTCCTGCCGCTGCGTCGAGAGAGGGATATAGGTATGCAGAGGGAGAGGGACAGAGAGAGAGAGAGAGATAGAACCGGCCGGCCGGCCGGCACCCCCGCGACTTAAAGCCGGCTTTGGCGGCGCGCGAAAATTGGGGAATCCCCGGGAATTCGCGCAAAACGGGGGCTTGTATCGACCGAGCCGGCGCGAAAAAGCGGAGAGAGAGAGGGAGCGCGGCCCGAGCAAGTGCACGCCAGCGGTGTGGGAAGAAAAGGGGTGTATGGAAGGAGAGAGAGGGCGAGAGAGAGAGCGCGCGGGAAGGAAGGAAGGAAGCGAAGGGGGGCGCCGGAGGTCGGAGGGTTTAAGGGTGGACGTTCGTTGCCTGGCAACCCTCGCGGGGGAGCAGCATCCTCTCTCTCTCTCTCTGCCTCTCGCGCCGCGTCTCTCCGGGCCGCGCCGGCGGACCGGACCGGCGCGCCAGCATCAGCCCGAGCCGGCGCTACACGCCCTCCTACATTATTCAGGCTCGATGCTCAACCACTGTCCCTTCTTCCCGCCCTGACTTCTTCTGCGTCGCGCGCTTCCTTCGTCTCGGCTCTCCACTCTGCATCCTCCACCTCTCTTTCTCTTTTCTCCGCGTCTCGCTCTCTCCTCGCCTCTTCTCCGACTGCTATTCTTTCCCGTTTGTTTTTTTGCCTTTATTTGCGCTCGTTGCTTTCTTTCTTTTTTTTTTTTCGTTGCCCGGCCTCGGATCGTTCCGAGCCTCGGGTATACGTATACGCGATGCGAGGCCGATCCCTCTCGCGCGCACTTGTGCCTCGCATTCGTTCCGCGACGTATTACGGGATTTCGCTTACGGGACTCGATGCGCCGCTTTGATGGAGTTCAACGAGCGACGACCGGAAACGGTAGTACGGATTGCATCGGCTTTCTCTCTTTGCAGTCTGGAAAATGCACGCTAATAAGTTTTACAAGAAATGTCGAATTTATTATACTCGGGTGAATTTCGTTATTTCATCTCTGCAGCATTTTCTTTAAAAGTTTTGATTTCGCTGATTAGAGAGTAAGAAAATATTTACTAACAAGTTTTTTGAGAAACAAAAAATTGTTTGTCTAAAGAAGGATACCACACTATTACATTATTAAGGATATTACAAAACAATTATCAGTCTGAAAAATTATTGCAATCTTTAATTCTTTATTTTCAAGTAATCTTACCATTTACTACTTCCTGCTTTCTATAAATTTCTTTCAAAGAGAATCTGGAACTATTCATTTTTTTTACAGTGATAATACACAATTTTTATTGAAAAAAATCAGGAGGACAGCCTTTTTATCGATTTTACTACTGAATGCCGCATGAAATCTTGATTTTTCTACTTATTTTAGCAAACGTTCCCGATCACTTACTTCATCTTTCCACGTACTTAATTTTTATTTCAAATTTCATGTATAGACGGACTCTGAGCCAAAGTGTACTTTAAGCAAGCTCGTCTGTAATACTATCCAACCACCAGAACTCCCCTATCGTCATTTCATTATCTCTCTCTATCGAGTGGACAATTCATCCCAAAGCAATTAGTGAAAATACTGCAAACGTCAAATAAACGCTAAACACCGTCATTCCATCGCTGACTAAGTTCCAAATTATTCGCCGGGTACGACCTACGTCAGTCTCTCGTCGGAATTTTTGCGCTAAATTGAATCTTCCTAATCAGCATGCCGCGTTACCCCGGACAAAGGTCGCCGGGCGTGGCGAGCGAGGGCCGCGCATTAATTAGCATACACTCGACGTTCTAATTCGTCTCGTTCAAATAAATAACGATGATTCCATATTAATACAGCGCGGAGCAAAGGGAAGCCTGCGCAGGGGCGGCCGAGGGGGTGGGACGGGGGGAGACGGTGCGGGAGTAGGCGGGCGCAGAGAGAAAGTAATCTCCATCGTTTCAGCCACTCCATGCTCCCTACTCCATTATTCAAGACCAATGCTCGACTGTACTATTCGTCTCTCTCCTGCTCCGGCTCTCTCGCTCGCTCCTTTTTGCCCCGTGCCGTCGCCCTCGACTCGAGGACCCCGCGTCGCTAATGCGAGATCCACCCCGCAGCCGCGCTCTCTCTCTCTCTCTCGTCTCCTCTGCCTTTGATGCTGATTGGCAAAAATCGACGTTAAACATTGGTCGCTCGCAGCCCACCGACGCGCCCGTCTTCGGGTGAGCGCGAGCAATTATTAATCGACGCCCTGGCACAGTGACCCCCATGAGAGCTGCCTAAGTAAGATGCAGTTTTCACGATTTATTTAACGGTGTGGCGTGAGAGACGCCCTCCTAATGATATTGGAACTGAGCACGTTTATCAGTCGTAAATTTGTTCACTTCGATGGCGCGAGATAAACATAAAAGTGAGAATTATTTAGGGGGTTATTGCTTTTTATGAGTTATTCGAATTGTTCTTTCTTGCAACATTACTTTTTCTTATATATGGTTATAGAAAATAATGATAATACGAAAACATCACGTTATTGTATGGGTATACTTAAGTATATAACTTTTTCAAATGGATTATGTATATTATTAAATTTTGTAAGAAGGGTGTTATTCTTGTATTACTAATGGATTTGATAAAATCGCAGTTATTAACAATTGTTGATGAAGAAATTATAAATTGACTTTACATTCATTAAAAAGTAATTGCCAAGTCGCTTATTTTAAAGTAAAGTCAGATAAAAATTTAGCGAAAAACACCTTTGGAAGTCCGAGTCTTTAAAAAAGACACACTCGTTGTTAGAGTGACTGTTAAATTTATATTACTTAAAACGTTTTAATTATTAACCTTGAACTATATCCTATTTTATCAATGTAAGTGTCACATTTTACATCATCAGCGTGGCTTATTATTCACCTCTTCAGAAGTGAACTTCACAAATGTACGACAATCACATTTGCTTCTTCGTTCGATAAAGAAGAACTAAAGATGATACGTCATAAGAACAAGTAAAATTAGTGAATGCAAAACTTATTTCACTTGCTCCTTATTATATTTTGTTTTAGCAGAAAAATGGGCTCTTACTATTTTTTCTTTTGAAGAAAAGAATTCATTTCATTTTGTTTGAAGAAGTTGCTGTTCTTTTTTTATGGAATAAGGGTACTATAATGGAATTGGAATATGTAAGACCTTTCTTCAACCAACAGCCAAAAAAGCTTTTACTTTTAGCTCAATCTTCGACTCATTTTAAATAAAAATTTTTATTACAATAAATCTCTTTTTGTAAATAAAAGTTCACTTATTCTTATTTATACTATTAAACTTTTTGCGTCTCATATTTCTTAAACAAGTTACGTGTTAATCATTCTATTGTGTTTGCTTTCAAGCTCCTACATATATTTTACTCGTCTCTAGTTTTGTTCAGACTAAAAAAAATGAAAATCATAATCTTTGTATAATTTCATAATCAATATAGTTTATAATAGCAAAAATTACTATCGTTTCTGTTCGAGCGATTTTAAACGCAAAAATAATATTCAAAATCAAACACATTTTTTTAACACATTTCAATACACCGTCCTCTTAATAACAAATAGAGAACACAGGCGAAACTACCCATACGTATTTTCGTGAATAATTCGCAAGGAGAGCACAAAGCCGTAGTCGGCACCATTCAGCAATTACAATGCAACGGCGGAGCCCTCGAAGATCCCGACAATTGAAGTGGCCGCTAACTGGCGCGCACCTCGGCCGCGAAAGCACTCGGCGGGAGCTTGCGCGCGCGTTAACTTTTAACGCACTCGGCCTCCGCCGAATCGGCACTGTATACAGCGGTACACCCAGTGTGCCTGCAGCATCGCGTCAAGGGGCGGCGGCGCCGAAGGGCAGGAGGCGCGCCGACGGGGAAATTCGGACGAAGGTCACCACGGGCGAGCGCGGACACTTTGAAATGCGCCAAGTCGTAGGATGAGCCATCGGGGTGTACCGCGCCGACACGCCCCGCCGACCCCGATGCCGGCGCGCCGCCGCCGATGGAAATTTACCGGCTCGCGGATTCACGAGGACTGTACATGTTTTTATCACGTTTCTTTACGTTATTTAATCGAGTCTTTTTTACGACGTTTCATTTAGTCTTATTTCTTTGTTCTACTGAAACATGCATGACCAGTTTTGTTGGATAATTTTTTTAACGTCATGTTGTATGTAATTTTTTCAAAGGGGTGTTACTAGCATTCCAATTACGCTTATGCTGATCCCTTGGAAATGATACAAACGTGTAGAAATATTGATAACAATCGTTTTTTTAATGTCCAAAAGATATGATTTTGTTTATATACATAGATTCAGTAAGATGCAATGGTATGTAAGTGTAGGTGTCGGAATTTAAACTGTGCTAAAACTAGAAAACAGTAAATGATAAAAAATAAAATTTCCTTTTAATGTACATGTAAACTCTTCGAAACCTTTTAGTATGCTGCAAAGGTTAAATGCATAAATTTTACCCAGCAAGAATTACAGTGCCATTTATTCGAAGCTCTGATCACTGTTGCCGGCGTTATTCTCGTTATCAGACACGATAAAAAAGTCAGTATCAAGATAATTACAGAAAACTCGATAAATCACGATTTTGGAAGCAAGTACCACGGGGCTCTTTGAAAATAACGATCGATCGTGTTGTTTCGACAAAAACTGTTCAGTCACGCATTAATTATCGTCAAATTGAAAAAAAAGCTTTTTCTAAAGCTTTTAATTACAGCGACTTTCTTTTTAAAATTTTTGAGACCGGACATTTTTTTTTAACGCTGGAATAAAAATAGTATCAGGCTACTTTTGAATAAAAGATGTACTTGATTAAAGTGCATTTGATTAAGTTTAAGAGAGCCTTCGCGGGCGAAGCTCGAGCGTTCGAGAGGTGAATTTGATGATGCTTCGGTTTTTTGTGGATTTTGGCATAAAGTAATGAAAAATAATATTCATCTTTTTAATTAGCTCTTATAACCTTTTCGATACTTTGATTGTATTAGATTCTCAATTAAGGTAATCCATTAATTTTAAAATGCATATTTTTCAAATAATGAAGATGAAAGATTATTATTTTTAATAATATATTTCTGAAAACATGTACCGTTACAATGTATGTTAAATATTTTTTTTCAAAAATATAATTCTTTCTGCGGAAAATATGAAAATTTCAGTATTATAAGAAAAATAGCATTAATTTTTGTACATTAATATTTTATTAATTAAGCTAAAACAGAAATTGTATTATTATTTCAAACTGCAGAGAAATTTTTTTAAAAAATAGAAGCATACCCCCAGAATCTGAATCCGATAAAAATCGGTTTTATATTCTACGTGCGCATCTAGAGAATATAGAAGCCTTTAAATTCTTCCTAACTGTTATTGCAATTTCTTACGATTCCATTATAAGATATTTATTAATCTACTTCTTATTTTTACTGAAAATAGGTTATTAGATTTCTTTTTAATAAATAATAATAAAAAAGACGTAAAGAAATCCGTTAGAGATCGATTATAAATCAAAACCTCTTTTATTGTAATAAATAAAAAATTCAATGGTTAATTGCATCGTCAAATATTATACCGAATTGGATGTTGGTTAATCCGTAGCCGTAACGTTTAATATAGAAAAGTTGAAAAACAAATATAAAATTATTTAATTATTATTCAATAAAAACCAATATATGTAATTTGGAAAAGATTGAATAATTTAATTTGCACGAAATAAATTTTTCAGTAAAATACTATAGTATACCAAACAATATCGTCCTGAAAATCATTTATTTCTCACGAATGATTTACGAATTAAAAGATACGGGGCAAAACTTGTACAAAAATATTTGATTACACGTGTCATCGTTAAGTTCGTATCCGGCGTAATCCAATTATCCGTACAAAGAAGCAGTCGCAAAAAAAGACGCGGCCTGAGAGAGCAGTCCTTTCAATTTCTCGCACTAAAACACGCCGGCCTTTTTCCCGATTATACGCGCGTCTCTCGCGCCCGAGGAAAAAAGGAATCGCTCCCGCCGTCCCATTAATTAGATCGCCCCGTGAAAGAACGTAAGACGAGGCGGCGCGGGCTCAGGTGGAAAAGCCTACCCCCTCCCCCGCACTCCGCCTTCTTTTATCTCCAGAACGTCGAAGGATCCGGAAGGGCGGTGTGCGCTGCGTCGCAAAAAAGAAACGCCCGCGCGAGAAAACGAGTCGATAAAAAAAAAGAGACGCGAAGGAAGCGCAAAAGGAGAGGCGAGGAACGAGCTTCCTTTCAGGCTCGTCGTGTCGCAAATTGCGGGAATTATCGGGGCGGCCGCGTTTTCCCGGCGGCGCGACGGGAGCTTTGGAAAAGCTCGACGCGCCGCGGGAAAATAGGCATTGAAAGCGGCGCGCGGGCCCACTCGAGGCGCCGCGCAAATATTTCACTTTTTCATTTCGGCGCTCTCGCGCGGCCAATGAGCGCGTGGCGCTGCAGGCCTTTTTTCCGCGCGCGGAGCGCCGAAAATAAAGCGAGGAGGAAAAAAAAAGCGGCGCGGAGCGAACGGCCGGAGGAAAGAGGCAAACAAATGAAAAATTTGATGGAACACTCGGCGCAAAATGGAACACGCGGAGCGCGCCTCTCCGCGGGCGGAGGAAATAAAAGCGCGCGGATAAAGGAAATAATTGAGGAGCGAGATAAATCGAAGCGGAGAAAACGCTTTGCGCGCTGTCCGTTTTAACGAGCGATTTAATGAATGGACTTGTTAGTAGGAGCGTTTCTTGATCCTCATTACCTAGTGCGTTTTTTTATTTAAGGATGTATCGAGTTTTATGTCTTTTATTCGTTTAGAGCGTCGGTATAGGTACGACGAAAACTTGTCAATGTTATTTTACGGGTTTGAAATTGAAGTCTCGTCAAATTCATAGGAGCTTAATTTGAGAGTACACGTCAACAAACTCCAGTGAAATTGGTATTTATTTTAATCCTTTGACGTTTCTCATTGGACATCCAAATTTCATCGGGTTGGAAGTCTGAAAATCCCGCAGTAATTTAATTTATGTGCAATCAACCAAAGTTTTCTTGATTATTATCGCAATTTTTCATCAGTGTTAATTCGAACTCGTAATCAAAAAATTACTAAGAAGTAAATTTACCTTTTTACTGCTGAATCTATCTTTAATAAAACAAACTTAGTTGCTGTTTTTCTTACCTCTACTTCTTTAACAATATAATACAGAAAAATAATTTTTTTAATTTATTTTTTACAAAAATTACGATTTGATATGACAATTAAACTTATTTAAGATCAACCATTACAAAATTGTGACTTCTACCTCCATTTTTAGAATGCGTATATCAAGCAATTTTTACCAAACTTTTTATTCCCCGATTTTTATTTGCATAAATATTTAATAAAAATATTCTTTCAATTTAATTTTATAGTGAATTGTATTTTCAGTGAAATAAACGTATCTATTTTTGCTTTGCTTCTAAAATTAGAATTTTCGATTGTATCCTGAGATAATTATAAATGGTTTTGAAAATTCAAATCCATTTATAATTCACTCAGGATACAATCGAAAATTAATCTACATTTTACTTCATTTGAATGGGCCGTTTTAAAGCTATTGTAACAGTACAATATATACCAAAATAATTTCTTATTTATAAATACGATAACTTATTTTGGTGTTTATTGTGCTTTCGTCTTTAAGGTGTTCTATTCAAATGAATAGATCTGTAGAGGCTAATTTTATGTCGATTATATATACTTGAATGCAATTAAATTAAATATATGTAGCTTATACATTTTTTAATGTGAAATATTCTCATTGTTTAAAAAGAGTGTAGCGATTGTTAAAAATATATATATAACTACAAAAATGAAACTTCATTTCCGCAGAATTGTTTAACACCGAGCAATGTGCTGGCGATTATATATAAAACATATTTTTAATATGTGAAAAAATTATTTCCTATTTAATATGTGAAAATTACATATACAGATTTGCGCTTTCAATAATTGAACATGATATTTGTTATCTTTAGAGCTTATTGTTAGATACAAATTTTTGGAGTACAAAAACACTTCGAACTAACGTATACCACTTTATTTCTAAGAGCCTGCATATCTTGTAAATTAACAAGTATTTCATTATTCAATCCGAAACTTATACATATCACTAAATTGAAAAATCCGTACATTGCTTTAAATATCTCAGTTCGTTCTAACGCTATAAAAACTAAGTGCGCGTACCAAAAAAAGAGTACAAATGGAGCATTGATAGAGTGTGTTGCAAAGCCGCGCCTGCCTGCGAACGAAAGAAACAATCCTTTGACGCGGCAGAGAGAATAAAATAACACGCGCAGCTCCCTTTCGAGGATTTAAAATAAAAATTACAAGCGAAATAATTGCAGCAGCGCGGGACTCGAGCTCGACACAAAGCTCTCAGGTGAAATCGTTATATTCCATTCTGCTCCAGGAGAGCCGGGGTGCCTCGCCGGCGAGCTAAAGGAAGCGAGCGGGAGAGAGAGAGAAAGTCGAAGAAATGAAAAATTTGATGGAACGCCGCCGCTGCGAAATAGAACCGCGGTGCGCGCGACCCGCAGAGCTCGGCGAAGACGAGTTGAGGGAATAAAAAACGAGGAGGAAAAGGGAGAAAAAGACGCGGTGAAAAACGAAGACGGAGAGAGAAAAAGTGCAGTGGAAAGATAAAGGAAATTAAGAAGAAGTAAGATATAGACTGGAGGGAGGGGGTGGGATGCTGCGCGCTCGGGGCGCCCGAGGGGGGGAGAGAGGCAGGGAGAGAGAGAGAGTCACGCGGGAAAGGGGAAAAGCCCGAGATACGGGCCGAGATCAATACGAGGTCGCTAGGCAACGAGCCTCCGGCGAGAGCCGGTCCGGGTAGACAGGGTGCCGCCATAGCCGCCCGGCCGCCGAAGCCACCACCCACTCGCGCGCTCTCTCTCTCTCTCTCCATCCCTCGCCGCCCACCCCCGCGCGCTCCTTCTCTCCGGGCCTGTTTGCACCTCCGGCCACGCATATGTACGCCGCGGGCGACTGCACGACTCTCTCTCTCTCTTTCTCTCCTCTCTCCTCTCTCCTCGACTCGTTCCAGATACTCCGAATTCCGTTAAGGGAACAGATGAGATTTTCCTCGCGTTGTTTACACTCCTCTTTTTGTCCTCGTTCGCGAGGAAATGAACGCGCGCCCTCCCGAGATTCAACCCCGGCTTTTCTTTTCTTTTATTTTCCTTTTTTTTATTCTCGCGCGCGCCCCCAGCTTTTCTTTTTCGCTTAGGCTGCGAGAGGCTCGCGATCCCTCCTCTGCGAATTTTACGCGAGGCGCCGGGGGTTTACCTCTTCCGCTAGACTGTTTCCCAGCGTAAGTAAGGGCTTTTCGCGGCGGGCGATAACGAGTGATTTAGGGTGGGGGCCGCTAGTGTGTCTCGGGCTTTTTCGGATTCAGAGCTCGTGGGATTGAGATTGAATTCGAGCGCGCGAGCAACGATCGTTTCGGATGGAGGCCGGATAAATCCCTGGATCTCGACCACCTCCTGGGGGACTAGCCGCTCTTTTATTGAGCGTTTAGTTCATTTTCTTTAGAATGAATCGCATCATGCCTTGTTACATTCTTATTTTTTCTTCTTAAACGAATATCGACGCGAGTTTGAGCATTATAAATTACTTCCTTTCTGCGCATACAGTTGCTGCATGAAAAAACGGCAAATTAACTGATTTTATTTTTAGCAAACTATTTACATTATATCGAAAAAATAAATTTCGGTCCGATATTGCATCATCTAATACGTGTCGGATAATACGATCGATATAGTCGTAAAAATTCTGTAAGGGAAAACTTTGAAATACGACATTGTGTAAACAAAATTGATGATGAGGCATCGAGATATAAAAGCGCAAATGGAAAACAAAATTTAAAAAAGAAAATGTGTACCTTCAATATTAATCTCAAATGTGAACGAAACGAGTACAGGAAAAACATTTATTCCATCGTTTGTTTAAAGTGATTAATTCATTTTTGCGAATACTCGTTAAAAGTGCAAAGTAAATTCGTCGCACCAATGGCTGTATACACTTTTAATTAAAAAGGTAACAGATCATTCTTCCATAATTAACAAAAAAAGTGAATAAGTCAAAAAAACTAATCGCCAGTATTTAAAGATAAACCTCCTATCTCATTGGAAAAAATGAAAAAAGTGTTTAACAAAATACAAAAGCTTTATTCAAAAAGCAAAAAACATAAAAATTTTAAAAAATATATGTATATTAGTCAAGCAGCATTAGATAAAAAATGCTGCAAAAAATACTGATGACTAGAATCGCGCTTATAGGTATCCGTCGGAAAAGAGAGACCCGGCGTACGCACGGCGGTAATGCGCCGGTCGGCCGGTAGGTCGATAATATAGGCGACGCCGGCTATTGCGACAACTGGCAGAGCATGGCAACGCCCCGCTGTATCCAGTGCTCCGACGGCTTGTCTGATGGTAACTGCATAGCGATGACGAAGTTCGTCGAGTGGCCCGTCGTTGAGAGCGTGCCGCGGCGCTCGCTCGTCTTGTACACCGGGCAGGTATACGACGGTCGCGGCTGCACCTCTTCCTTCGTCATTGGCACCAGCCACATCTGATTAAAATACAAATTTTGTTTATTTAATTTTTTGTACTTTAAATAAAAATCTTGAAAATTACGGCGTTATTAAATTTTCAATCTTTTGTTTTAATATAACATTTTTATGACCGGCTCTGGAAGGTAGAGGAGAGTGTAATATTAAAGCTTGCTGGCATTATAAAATGCGTACATTAAATTAACAATGCTACCCTCTTTGTACATTTTATGGTTGGCGAAATGAATTTTTTTCTCTCGGTTTTAATAGCATTTTCGTATTTTACTTTAGAGATTTTTTAAAAATTATTTGAATAATGTATATTTTTGTTTACATTTAATTCATATTTACTTTGAATTATTATCGAATGGAATTTTTAATTAATTTTGCTGAATTCGCATTTTTATATTGTTCTGAAAGTAGAATAATCGTAATATTTGAAGGATAAAATGTGCTTTTGACGTTCAAAAGTTTATTAAAAAAATTCATGAAATAATGAGTTTTCGGGGTTCATAATTTTCTCTTAACTTGTTGCTAAAGTTGATTAAGTTTCCTGAATAACCAGAAACTTGTTACGAAGAGTTATTAGCAAGTAGTTATGAAAGCTCAAGATTACTTTTTGAGTAGCTCTTAATTATGTGCAATTACCTACATTCACATTTCTATCCCTTTATATTTGTTTATTAAAAAATGATTTAAAATTAGGTAGACCAAACCATAAAATATCTGTATCATTTAAACGATTTAAAAAAATGCATTCAGTTGATTTAATTCGGCACTTGATATTTAATAAATGACAAGTTAACAAGTACGATAAGCACTTGAATACGTAAAAAATGCTGTATTTAAAATTTGCCTTTTACAAATATCAAGATAAGAATGAAAATTGAAATATCTCGTTTAAAAAAAATGTAATATTTCATATCAAATTTAACGTTTGCAAGCTCGAATTTAATGTAGATATCAGATTTAATTTAAATTTAATGTCAATAAGCGTAAGATGAAAATCGAATTTGAAAAATTTAAACATAAATTTAACAAAAGAGCCTGGATAGACAAAATTTTTGTAGCATTCAATTTACACACTGTCGCTTATGAAATGTTATTATATAATAAAAGAGAATTTAGTCAAATTTCTACTGATTTAATAAATCTATTAAGAAAACTGAAAAATCTACTCTATAAACAATAAACTAAATAGCCACAAACATGTGAAGCACATATACGATAAAGCAGTTTTTGGTAAACCTCGATCAAAAACACTAAAACATTGACCTTTTACCCAATTATAAATAAAGTCTTTTCTTTTATGACCAAATACTTATTCCACATGAATAAATTTAATAACATAAAAAGAAGGTATATTACGTAAGGCATATCGTCGTAAAGGACTTTAGGATAAGACTCGTCCAGCATCATCGTGTTCATGTTGAATCTAGCCCCGTCAAGGAAGAGGCCGTAAATGTAAACGCCGTCCTCGGGTGGCTCGGTGAAATTCGTCTCTTTGAGCGGCACGAAGTCGTAGACCAGCAAATCGATCGGGATGGAGTACTTCCTGGCGTAATTCTGCCTGGCCCCGGTCAAGAAGGCCTGCGTGAAGTAAAATCCGGACATCCAGAAAGCTGCGGGCGGACCCTCCTCGAACCACGTCTGCGGCGCAAACGAAAACGTCAGTTCAGCGGTCTGGTTAAAAAAAAGTCCTTACCAAAAAAAAAGATGCGCAAAAAAGGTACCTGCAAAAAGTTCAGCCGGCGGAGAAAATCCTGGATGTAGCTGCCGAGCGGCTTCAGCGACGGATAGGAGACCCGACGCCACAGCTCCGGTATCCTCGCCGTAATTATCGACGAAAAGACCTCCTCGAGCTCCGCGTCCATAACCACCAGACCTGAAGTTCAAGAGGGCTTGTTCAAGTATTTTGAAACTTCGACGTGTGTAATTTGCGAATGTAGGTTGCGTTAAGTTTAATTAAGCGGAACGGACGCTTTTACCTCGCGTTACAGGAAACTTTATTTTTAATTAGGTGAAATTTTATTTCGTTGGGATATTGTTCTTAATAGTGTTTAAAATTCAGACAATTTGGTACGTTGTAGTGTAACTGATTAATTATTTAGTTAAAACAAAGAACTCGGTAATTGCTACGTTAATCATGTAAAACCCCTAGTGGCAAAAATTATGTAACTTTATGAAGTCACAAAGTGATTTAACTTTATGACATCATAATTACATCATAATATCATTATTATGACATCATAATGATATCTTAATATCATTATCATGTCATTATGATGTCATCAAGTTAATCACTTTGTGACATTATAAAGTCACATAATTTTTTTCACTAGGGAAATCTAATTTTCACATACCCTTTTAGTACAATAAACTTTTTGTATCACCAATATCTGTATAAATTCAATCAATAACGTGAAGACTCTTGTAATTTATCAAACAAGAGTTTATTGACAATAGATATTTCGACGATATTTCGATAGTGCTTTTACGATCTTCATTAAGACTTTACTAGTTTACTTCCAATTATTTTAAAACTTTGAAAAAGAAGACACGTGAAATAAGCACACATTAAAATAATTTTACATTAATCCATAACTGACACACCAGGTCACTGTCATCTAGTTAAGTAAGTTCAGTTAGTTTAGTTCAGTCCAACATAGTATGCATTATGCATTCGCTTCAAAATTGAACTATATAAACCATCTAAAATCGATTTTAGGCGTCTACTGCATGAGACACTTTCCGAAAGGAGAGAAATGCTCGAGTAAGTACATTTGCAAGCCATTTGGAAAGTACACCGAGCCGCGTCAAAATGTGACTTACTCAAAATATTAATATGTATTTTCTTGAAAATTGAATCTACAAACTAATTTTTTATTAGAATAATATTCGTTAAACTGTTAAATTTCAAAAAAATTTTAATTATCAAAAATTGTTGACTGAGTTGCAGCATGCTATACTTCGCTTTTGCAATTCATTGAAAACAAACAAATTTAAACCGCGATGTATAAATAATTGTTAACGATTCCAATTTAACATTCAATTAAAAGTTATATAAATCAAGAAGTGTACATAATTTTAAATACAATTTCGTCAACTCGTCGTAGAGACATTTAAAGAATCTATATAAATATTTTATAACTGCGATGTTTTCGTTTAATACGTTCATAAATAAATATTTTTATTTCACTCGAAAACATTGTATAGCAATTGCCTACTTTACTGACAGTATTCCATATTGATAACTAAAAGAACATTGATAACAAAACTTCTTGTGTACCGCAACTGATTACCTTTAATGGCCTTCTGTACATTAACCAAGCTAGTCCTAATCGTCTGCAGGAGTTTGTTGAACCTGCCCATTTCTTGAACGAGCACGGTATTCATACTTTGCTCGTACGAGGTAGGATACTTAGCTAGAGCCTCGTCCAGGTTGTAGTCCTGAGGCAGCTTCGACAGAATATCGCCAGATATCGAGTAGACTACCTCGTCCGCGGATTTTCCGCCTTCAGCGTCCGCCGACTCCGTGTCCTAAAAAGCATGAACATTATTACCACAGGCTCAACAAATTAAAAAGAAACACGAACGAAATACACTTGACGCAGGAAATGATGTATTGTGCCAATTTTGATTTTAAATTTAATGAATGTGAGTGCTGCTTTTACTACTCCGTTTTTTTGCGGAAGTAAATATTGTGGTTTGATTTATGTGGATGATCTATTTGAAGTACTAATGAAATTTCTATATTGTGTGTTCGTTGGTAAGTGATGGATTAACAGTGCGTATAAAATAATTAACTATGTTCATGTTAAGAGTTTTTTGTTAGTAAATATTACGTGCAGTTTCGTATAGCAAATTCGATTTTAAAAATTTTTTATCACAATATGTTATTTACAATGTGAAAAATAAATGAATGTTAATGAGTTTTATAACAGTGATTATATTTTTAAATTAAAAATTAGTTTCATTGTGTACTAAATATGAACAGGAAGAACCACAAAAATACTGAATAAATAGATACATGATTAATACAAAATCACAAATATAATTATTTAGTTGTAGTCTTACCCAATGTATTTCCTATTAAAAAAGAGAATAATATATTTTACTAATTGATTCCTTTTTACATAATGTATTGAAATTTCGAGCGCTAAATTGTAAATAAGATAACGAGTGCATTTCAATTAAAAACTGGGTCGATGCTTGAAGCGCCGCAAATTATTTGCACGACTTAATGAAAAAAAAGCTCAAATAACTTTTCATTTAGCCTCTGAATATTTAAACATCCTCGAAGAGCATTTAAACGGAATGAATAACCCAATCGTGTGCAATGATTAAACCATCCCCGTAAAAAGTATACTCCAGCGCTTCTCCGAAACTTTCAGAATATCAAAGTGTTTCAACATTGATGAAAGGCCACATTAACGAGCGCACCAACTCATCATCGTCGAAAATGCCGTAATATATTCTAGCGACTTTTTAACCGCGTTAAAGCCCGGCGCAATCGATACGCGATACATTCCAACATCGACCTGAATCCCAGGATCGCGAGCGCACGAAAATTTATACAGCTATCTCATATAGTTCTCAATCTTTACTCAATATGACAATATCGTTTTTAAAGATTCGCTAGAACAGTAACAAAATGTAAGGTTCTAAATAATTAAACATTACAAAGTAACACGCAGATGGCACTTCAAAAAGTTTTTTAATTATTTTAAAGTGTATCTGCAATTTTAGATCAAAATGAATACTTCTATAATATAAGCAAAGGATCCTATGAATGAAAATTTTTTATGGATATGTTACATTGGCCTGTTAAAATATTGTAAAATTATCGACACACACTTCTTTTCTCAATTTAATGATTATTAGTAAAGATAATTTAAAAATTTGAATGAAATAGTTCAAATTTTATAAAGCAATATCGACGAAATTTTTATTTACAACTTATTTTCTGTTTTCGTTAGATATCTGCAGGGAGGGTATCGATCTCTAATAAGTCAGAACGATATTAATGTGTAACGGCTGGATTGCCGGCTTTTTTAAATCATCTTATTTTTTATGGTTTTAAAAGGGCGCGAATGAAACATTTCATATGTTAGCGAATAACACCAATACTCTCCACATAGAAATATTGTCACATTATTTATTAAAAATTGAGATCTATGTGGGTCGTGATCGCACCTGCGTCAGGAGGATGGAAGTGAGCATCAGCTCGGTCTCCTGCTGGTCCTTGACGATATCGGCGTTGTCGGACATGCCGAAGACATTCGGCTCTGCCAACATTGGCATGGTCTTCACATAGTCCAGAAACTGCGAATGTTCCTGCGCCTCAGGCACGTGGTACACGCCTGACTCTTCGAAAGCGTAGTTCTCCTCCTCCACCACACCCTCGTGGTAGTATCTCGCCAAAATGGTGATCAGGGTACGCCGGTCCCACTCGTCGGTCACTCTTCCGCCGTAGTTGCACTCGCCTTCGCAGGATAAAAATTTTCATTACGCGCTCGTCCTTTCATGGATCTCTTTTTTTCACCTCGTTTGGGAGACACACGGACGCTTTTTCACTTTGAGGAAGTTTGCATACGTGTGTTGGTTGGACGTTGCTTTGCAAGCTACACGTTAAATTTTGTCAGGGGTATCGTATTTAATTTCGAGCGTAACGCTTCGTTAGCGCGCTTTCAGTTTGTGAATGACTTTGAACATCTTTTGAAATTGTTACGTGAAAATATGACATAAACAATTTATTCATTTAACTTTTAAAAGTAATTGAAAATAAACGATTTTAAATA
Source organism: Eurytoma adleriae (assembly GCA_900480045.1). Classification (NCBI taxonomy): domain Eukaryota; kingdom Metazoa; phylum Arthropoda; class Insecta; order Hymenoptera; family Eurytomidae; genus Eurytoma; species Eurytoma adleriae. The sequence goes on from UXGC01000300.1 coordinate 65,482, forward strand.
TACGAATTTAATATTAAATTAAAAGTTACGTAAATCACGCAATCTACTTGGTTTCAAATATAATTTCGTACTGGAGACTTTTGAAGTATTTTTATAGATATTTTGTAACTATGATGTTTTCAAATCAATGCTATCGTCAATAAATATTATTTAAATAATCATTAGTTTTTTTATAAATTTATAATATTTTACATTAACAAGCTTTCTCGTCTCTAGAAATATTTTTAAATTTTTCAAAGAACTCTTTACCTATCATTTTTGAAAAATGTGTGCTCCATCGTGAAAAGTAAAGCAAAAACGTTCTTTGAAGAAAGCAAATGGAGAAAGATGTGAGGCTTTATCGGTACCTGTCAGATATTTGAGAGCTTCGAATTGAACGTCCGTGTACTGCGCCAGGAAGATTCTTAGTTGTAATGCACTGATGCGAAGGTCGGTTTCGTTGAATTCATACCGGTTATTCCAACCGATTGGCCCGAATTTTCGACGTTCCTGCACAATCGCGTGGAAGAAGCACAGGGCAAAGAGCAACTTCTTAAAATTGGCCTTTTGCTTTGGCGCCTCGAAAAATTCTGGGTCGACAATAGGATCCTGAAAAATATGATCAAAATACACTTTTGCATCATTTACAAATGAATTTTAAAATACAAATGTGATTATTACAATTTTTAGCTTTTTGTTGAAAATGTTTAATATACTTTTTCATTAAATACCTGTAAATACGATCGAGTTATATTTGACCGTAAACCAGTTGGCGGTTCATTCGTCATCTTCACACCGTTTTGTAAAACACTAACAGGAAAATGCTCCGATGGATAACTAGTTAACCATAATCGGAAATCAGGATGCACTGAATCAGGCGTAAAACTTTCACAGATCTACGGTACATAATTAAAAAATACATATACAAACATTGAATAAAGTTATTTAAAGCATTAAATTCGTCGATAAGACTCACTTTTTCCAGCGTACCCATCCAGCTCTTTGCCAAATGGCAGTTTTGTAAAACTACCCAATTGCCATTTTTTACAGCATCGTCGATGAGTCTGACAGCGATGGGCCCCTGGCCCTGACCTAGTGACAGAGAGTTTAGCCGACTTCCACCAAAGCCCTGGTCGTCCGCAAATTTCAGAAGAATCGCCGTGGGATCCGCTCCAGGTGTTAGCACAAATATTAGCGGGATACAACTGAACGAGTCCGCGTAACAGGAGCCCAGGTCGAATGGCGGTGGCTCCACGAACTCCGGGCCCATCTCCCCTGTAAATTTAAAAGTTTTAAAATCTCGCTTCTTATTAAGCTTGAAAATAATACATAAAAACAAATTATAATTTAAGATAAAAACAATTAAGATTATAGTATTAGGCAACGACTTCATGAATCTTTTCTTAGCACATTAGTTTATTATTGCTATCCATCCTTTACAAAACTGAAAATTGCCCTTTTGAATTTATTATTTGACTATACCTTTAATCGATATGCTAAATAAGTGGCATCGAACTTCCAAGTAAATAATTGTACTAATTATTTATCATATTACTCGTACAAAAAATAGATTAAAATTACATTTTTGTTGTACAAAAAATAAAATACTATTATTCATAGATTTTTCTTTTAGAAAACAATTATCATATTTCCATATGCTCACTTTATCAAGAAAACGATGTATTATATTTAGAATTTCAATTTACAATACAACTTGTTTACTCGGATTCTCGTAGGATTAGGTACATTCGCCACTAATGATCGTTTCCCGAATTCACGTTCGATTTATCACCGCAGACAGTTCGCAAAACCTCTAATCGTTTTTACTCCTTCCGCGCTCTGGCGGAGCCACGGAGGCGCGGGAAGCTAGCAAAAATTTTAATAGTCTTCTCTGATTTAGTATCCTGTGAAAAAGAGCAAGCTTCCCGCGTATCGCGCGGATTTTTATACCCGAGGCGTGCGAGTCTCCGACGTTACACTGCCTAGCGAAAGAGAATTATTTCCATCTAGGAAGAATTATGAACAGACGGGTATAGTCGTTTTTCTGGATGAACGCGAATGTTCTGTGAATTTTAACCTTTTTTACTGATAAATTCTGAAAAAATGCAAATATTATTGTTTTGAGATTGTTTTAAAAAATCTGCAAACATTTTTGTACGAATCACAATAAACTATTTCGTAAAACGATCTGTAGAATTATATAAATTAAAATAATTATGCGAATTTTAATAAAAATAGTCGATAGTAATTATCTTAAAAAAATTAATAATTTCTTATTTTAAGTTAAAAATGTCCTAGTAGTATACGCTATGCTAAAAGAATTCCTTTTAACTTTGCAAGTCCGATTATTTATGTTTATAAATGACTTTTCAGAACAATTCATTTTAAGAGAAAAATTTGCAAAAAAATGAATGATACAACTTTAAAAAAGTGTAACTTTCTTCTTGTATTAAATTACATAGTGCCTTTTATGTATTTATTAAACTCGATTTAAATACTTATATTTTGCATCTTATTTAACAGCTATATAGTTATTACCTTCAATAAATGACTGAACGGCGGGTATCACTTTGTCATAGCGGAGACACCGAAGAGGAAGCAATTTTTCGAACCCAGAAAGCTTGTCAAACGGTTCTGGGAGGGTCTTAAAATGAGGCTCTCTATGATCGTAAATAACTTTCCAGTCCTTTATGTTAGTCTGAAAGGATTCCCTTATTCCCTACAAAGAATTTCAATCAAGATCGTTAATAAATTTGTCATTTCTGTTGCTTCTTCATAGTGCTATTAAAAGTTTTTTAAGAGACTTTTTAAAGTCGCGTGATTTAAACTCGGTTGTAATAGATAATATTGTAATCTTAAAAATGACGTGACCTTAAAAAGTTTCTTAAAAACCTTTTAAAATTACATGAATATAACCCTGGATTATATACAATATATTATTATCTATTATTTTTGAAAATTTGACCCTTTAGCCATATTTCTTTAATGCATTAATTTTATTGACATATGCAATTTTAGTGACATTTGATCGCAATGTTATAAGAATTAAATCAACTTGTTCAATCAGTACACTTTTTTTGTAATCATCACAATCTTGTAAGTCGTGGAGCACTAGTAACTTTCTCCAGAGCCTAGCATTTCAAGTTTAAAGAGCGGGAAAAAATGACATTCTCAAAGGCTGCCTAGCGGTAAACGCACTAGCTAATATTATGTGCTGTATCAAGATTATAAGTTATAATACCTGATCGCGTTTTAATTTAAATGAGTTTACATTGGATGAAATCTTTAGCATATTAGTTTTAATTTTTTCTCTTTCTAATATTTTGTATTTTTGTAAAGGGCTTTTAGCCCGTTCGATATATAATAAGTAAGTAAATAATTCGAATGTGCGGCAGATTTTTATTATTCATTTAGAAGCTCGAGATGTCTTAACATAAGTCCGAGTGATTCCGCGACTAGAAGAAGATTTGCGACGACTGTTGCTCAAAAACTTTAAAATATCGATAAAAAAATTATAACTATTCAAAAATGTAATCAATGATTACACCTACTAATTTCAATTGTTGAAAAATTTAACGTTATGTCCATAGACAAGCCTAGTTGTGATTTTCTATTTCTACTTCTTCCGGATATCTCTGTACAATATATGTAGCTCGAGCCACCTTATGGATTTGTCAATCGCGTGCCTAGAAACTAATCTATTTTACCGACGTCATTATTTTTTTAAAACATTCCACCCTTTTAATTGCATATATAATATCTTATCAGCTTTTCAAGTAAAGAATTGTAAATTCAAACAAATTTTAAAATATATAGAAAAATGGCGATATCGGTAAAATAGATTTCTGTTTTACATACATGGTATCTGTAGAATATATTTACTGAGAATTCTGTTAAAAGCGGGAAAATAAGACGAATTTCTTTCTAAGTCGGGAAATTGATTTTTTTGTTTAAATCTGCAATTAAACTAAAATGTCAAAAATAACGGGAATTTTTACCAAGCCAAAAGCAGAAACTGCAATATAGTTACATATTTCACACTCCCGTAAAAATAATTTGAAATAAGTGCTCTTTTGAAGTAGCGCCTACCTCGAAATTAGGCACATCGTTCAAACGACATATTTCATCCCACGACTTCGGGGGGAGCCACGAAGCTGCGGGATTGGGATGGGGGTTCTCGAGGCCGACGCCCCCGGTGAGGAAAAACATCCACTGCGAGTTCGACATTTTCCCCTGCTTGTTGAGCAAATTGACGACGAGGACGAGGGAGTAGAGGAGTTTGTCTTTCTCGAACAGCGAGCGACAGATATTCACGTACAAAGAGTATGTGAAGGACTTTCTTAAATCCTCCAGGCGTTGCTGTATGTCCTCGACAGGCGGCGTATTGTCGATTGTGGATTTGAAGAGATTCACGAACCACACAAGGGAGTACTGGTACATGGGGTCGATGTTCGCTAAAGCGGCTGTAGTAAAATAAAGTTTGTTAATCTTAAAATTTTTTCCGTTCTATTTTATTCTTGCAAAGCTTATGATTTTGTTTTATTGTAAATTATTAGAGCACTGATAAAAATAACAATTAATTGATAAAACTAAATGTAGGATCAAATTTCTATTAACTATAATAAAATTTTGTTGAAAAACTTGAATTAAGAGTTAAAGAGTTAAAAAAGTGATTGATAATTTAAGAAAATCGGCCCTTTCAAAGTACAAATTCTCCATATCAAACATATTTAAACAACTGTACGTTTCTTTTTTCGTATGTTTTAAGTTTTTATAAAAATAAAATTGAATAAAGGTATACAAAATTTTATTGCAACTTTTTCATAAAGAAAGTATAACTTTATAAAATATTTTCCTAATTTTTATAAAATAAAAATTTCATCCTCAAAAGTGAAATATTGTAAAAAAAAAACGCATATTCTGAAATAACGAGTTAATTACTGAAGAAATTTTGAAAATTGCAATTTATAATGTAGTAACGTAAAATAAACATGAATTAATATCTAGATGAAAGTAAAATATTAATAAAGTTCCAATTACCGATTGTGAAAAACAGTACTGTGCTGTGAGTGGCGATCGATGTGTACTGCAATCTCGTCTCGTCGATGGACTTCTCCGTAATTTCCGCTACAGCCTGTTTGGCCTCAATTTCGTTAGCGAGCGTCTTCGAAGAGCTCAACACACTAATTGCAGTTTGATCCTCCAATATGTTTTCATCAGATGACGAAAGGACCTCCAATATTTTGTCCTCGATTTCCTTCAGCATTCTGAAAATATTTGCATTTGTAATTAATATCATAGCATACCTTATCATTAAATGTTGTTTACAATCAAATTTTATTAAAATCATAAAATTAATATTGAAAACCCCTAATTTACAGTTGATTTTGTTGGCTCATTAATGCTAATTTTCTTACAGATTTTAACAAAATTTTCATTTATAGAAAATTTGCAGTTAATTTAAAGAATAAGTGATAATAAGTAACCTGATTTGCATAAAAAATAAGCTTTAAAAAATCCATTACTTTTTATTTTCCGCTCCTTGAACGATTAGTTGATTTTTTTCCGCCTCTAAATCTGGCCTTTCCTTGGCAACTACTATCCCTAGCAGTTGATCCTCTAAGCCGGTGGGCGTGATCATAAAGTTCAATAACGCCACTTTTACGGCAACCTCAGGCAAATAGTGTGGATTTCGCAGTTTCGTGGTAATATAAAATCTGTAAAATGTGTTCACTTTGAATAAATCTTTATTTGTTTTTACTTCCTTTTTAAGAAAAGTTCTTTGTATCTTACAAATATAAAAGATAAAAAAAATAAAATAAAATTTTAAATAGAAAATTCTATTATTTTGTTTTTGAAGATTTAATTATACTCACCTAAATTTATCATTGTATTCAACCGTTGAGTCACCCAATTTAATGTACCAAGCTCCTCCAGATTTAAAGGTCTGCTTTAACAAAAGCGGCTCCAAAGCAGCATCCAATTCTTCGCCAATATTCTCGAGCAGAACTGGCTGCCCAAATTGAATCGCATTTTCCAATACCCTCATATAGTCGGCAAATGTGAGCCTAATTATATGCAAGCTCGATGATTTCTCCAGATTTTTAATCCACTTGTTCGCCTGTCCCTGCGGATCGATCATCAACGGCCACCGTCTCGAGTTCATCACGATGATGGCATTGTCGACAGAGAACAAATCGGACGGTAGACCGAAGATATTCCACGAGCGTATCAACACCGGATCACCAAGTATATCAGTCAATTTGAAATCTTCAGTGCACACTACATTCAAATTACTGCATATTTTAACCCAATTTTCGATCTGCCTCTGCCTGAAGGCAGCAGTGAACACGCCGAGATACGCCACGATTCCCGCGCTAATGATCACATCTCCAGTCAAATTGTGGTAACGCTCGCCCAGCTGTTTTGCTATGTCGGACCAACGAGTGTACTCTCCACCCAAACCACCTAAAAAGAACATTTTTATTAGATGAGTGGAATATTACAGATTTTAAACTTCAAATTTACACTAGAAAGAAACGCTGTATTACGCACCAATTAGTTCTTCAGCCCGATGTAGCTTCTCTTGACAAGCAATCACCTCGTCATTCATGACTTTATAGTCGTGTCTACGCCTTGCCAACAGCTCCTCCAACTTGGCTACCTTGGCCTGTACCTCGCGAAGTGTCGCGCGTTTCATCTCCACTCCAGCAATAGCATACGCGTAGCTGGCCTTTGCCTGAGCCAGAGCAGCCTTCTTCGGTGCGACAACCTTCGCCACAACGTCGTACTCCGACAGAGCGAAGACCCACTTGCACAGACCCTCGCAGGCGGTCGAAGCGTTCCGAATTTTGTCAGGATCAAAGTTCGGATTCGTCAAAATCGATGAACGAATCTTGGCCATAATTCTCTCGGGTATGTTATCCTTGTCGTAGGTCAAAAGGCTGTCGAGGAACTTAATATCACCCAGCATGCGCAGTGACGCCTTCCAGTAGTCATCCCCCATACGACCAGTCTCGTCTCGCACTCTGTCCGGTTTGATATCCTGAAATTTTATTTTTTTGGATTGTAGCAAAATAAAAAATGTAAATGAGCATTTAAATTAAAATTTTTATAAACCATACTCCTCTTATTAAATTCTTTGAAGAAAAACAAGTTTGTATTAACTTACTTTCAGTATACAAATGGCCTCCATAACAAGCTTTACACCAGCTGGAGGATTCTTCATAGTTTTAACTATTTGTATATCTTGCGGCGTCAAAGTGTTTAAAGCAGCATTAGCTGCATTAAGAATCGGTAATACTTCTTTTAAATCGGCATCGCATTCAGCTTTGAGAGCTTCGGCTTCATCAGCTACAGCCTAAAATTAATGGTATATTAAATGAATAACATTAATTTTTGCTTCGCACTTTTTCAGTTTTTCAGTTTTCATCAGTACCATCGCAGCCTCTTCTTCTTTCTTCACAACTTTTTCGATTTCAGCAACAGCCGCAGTTTCCCGCTCGATATTAGCCAACACTCTTTGCACATCTTTTGTAGCCTCGATCAACTTTGGTTGCAACGCCTTCAAAGTCGCCTGCATCTTTTCAACCTGAATGTGTGCGTTATTCAGCGATTCTAGACCTGCCTCGTATCTCTTTTTACCATCCATAACCGCCTTGCGCTTTTCCGCCAGAATTTTTTGAAAAGTGTTGATCAGCTCCAAATAGGAAGTCGGCGTCACGTAATTGTACCTCCTGGCTCGCAAGTAGAATTCCTTTGACAGATCTTGCGTCGAGGTATGAAACGTCTGGCACATATCGATGCAGGCTTTTCGCTCTTGTTCCGGCAGTTTTATCTTACCCAGAAATTTAGTAGCCACAGCGAGCAACGCATCCTCTGGCCACGGCTGCAACCAGTCGATCGTGCAACAATTGACCAGAGCAGGAAACTTTCTTATACGAATACGGAAATTGTCGCCGATAGGAGACATTGCCACCACGATATGCAACTGCTCTTTGACTATCTGGACAAACATATTGTACAAAGACATGGGACTACCGTCAGTCTGTAGAGCTTTGTCTCGTTGCCGGTCAATTTGTCTCATTTTTTCGCAGAGATCGGCTTTCTCGTCCGCCGCGAATAAATTTGGCACCTCTCCGGAGTTCAGCAAATTGCTTATGTCCTCGAGGAAGGTCTCCTCTTTGATCTGGACGTCGGTGAATAAGAATGTCGTATGCAATTCCGATGATGCTGTTTTTCGTAAAATATCCTTAAGATCGTCGTGCCACTCGTTCATTCCATACAGCTTGGATATCTCGACTTGGAAAACATCGTAGTCTGCGATATGTGCCGCTAAGCGTGTGAGAGATTGACGACCGGATCCACCCACTCCAACGAGAAGGGCGTGACTGCGAGACTGCATCAGGATTCTACTAATCTTAGATAAATGTTCAATAGCGAATCTGAAATAAAATATTGTAGAATAAAATGTGTAAATAAATTCATTTCATGATTTTTTAAAATAAATGTGTTACCTAAATAGTACTAAATTCATAGGCTTCTTAGAAATTGAATTGTATTCTTCTAAATATTGTTCAACGGTTGCCGTAAGTACATCTATATTATCAACTTCCGTGTATAGTTTAGTATCTACAAATGGGTCTTGAAAATTGCAATAAATTAATTTTCTTAGCTCCAATTCTGAGACCTAAATATTTTTAAAAATCTTCCGTTAGTTAGTGCCTTTATTTAAACTTAAAAGATTCATAATGCAATGAAATAAGTACCGGTGTATCACGGTGTTTATTTAAATCTGCAAATAAAATATCAAGATTTTCATCCATTCGGTCCATCAATACCTCGCGAATGCCTTCAACCAGCCAAACAGTATCAGCTTCATCGACCAAACGATCACCGTATACTCTGAGAATTTCATGGACCCACAATCTTTTTAAAGCTCGCTGTTATAAAAAATTAAATTGTAATATTTTTCATAAAAATATTTATTCAAGTAGCTACAAAACAATTACAATATTATATGATAATTAAAAGCAAATTAAAGTATTAAAAAAAATTAATTATAATTCCATGGTAGATTTAATAAAACTTACCAAATCTCTAGTCGTTTCAGGTGTACAAAGTAACATCCCCTGAACGACCCTTGCGAAATCTCGCAGATTAAATAGATAATGACTCTTGGATGGCGTGGGTAATAGAAATTTTAAAGCTTCTTTATAAATATCCAACGTGCTGCGAACGAGATATTTGATGAAAGGAGTGAAATTCTGCGGGAAGTCCCAGGTCTCGAAATGCCATTTGAAAATTCTGCTAAATATCGTGATCATGACATCGTCCTCGAACTCAGGAATGCCGATGGTGAAGAAATGTCGCTTGAAGCGGGGAGTCACATCTTTTCCGCTGGAAGGCGGCAACATTGCGCAGATCGGCTGCATGTCCACAAGTTTTATCGGCACTATGTCTTTGCGATCATACCACGTTGCATGATCTAGCCATTGGCGTAGCAGCTCGATCGGCGGCTGAGCTCCGTACTCCTCCTTTTGAGGCATTGAAACATCATCGATGAATATCACCCAATGCATACCTACAGATCATTTGTATTTGTATTTTTTAAAGATATTTGGGTTAATAAAAAACTAAGCAACGTAAAAAGAACTAAGTAAGAAAAATAGCCATATATGCAATGTTGCTCTTTTTGTGTGACAATATAAAAATAAAAAATAATTGAATTATATACCTGGCGGAGCTCCGTAAATTCCTTTCCTCCTTTTGTCCATTTTGCTCATTATTATATCTTGCGTTTGATTCGCCGTCGTTTGCGCAGAAAAAGATACAAAAAGCGGCTTATACACTGCAGGATCCGTTTTATTTAGTAAAAATTGCATGATGTACGATGACTTTCCGGTGCCAGTAGGGCCAACCAATAGTATTGCTTTTTGATGAGTTACGAGTAAATTGAACAAATGGAAGTATCGAATCGTTTCAATTGTCGGAACGATTATCTGATTGACAGGGATGTCCTTCGGTATCGGAGGCTCATCCGCAGTATCATCTAACCATAATTCCCACCTTCCCTTACCCTCTTTTATGAATTTGTAATCAAAAACAGTGCCGTCAGTGGGCAGGTGCGTTATGTAGGGTTTCTTTGGATTGGTAACTTCGGCAGGTACAGAAAATTGCTCCCTTATTTCGTCGGGAAAATCGCGCTCTACTAGAGCCAAAAATAGAATGCTGAATCCTTCGCGGAATTCTGGTAAAATTGTACTACCTAACGCCCATATGCAGGAAAAGAAAAAACTTCCCTGAAAAATTAATATGTAAATTTCTATATTTTATTAAATATTTAAAAAATTTTAAAGAAAGATTAATGCATTACCTCAACTTGTGCTCTTAACTCTAAGTCGGAAATATTTTCAATGTACTCGTCATTATGAAACTCGTCACAATGACAATCGAAAAGGTGCATTACGGAACGAACTAAATTCGTATCGGGCATTGGTATAATTTCCTAAATAATTGAATTAGACAATTTAATAAATGTTATGACAGTCAATGTTTTAATTCATCTGTTTTAACAGCATCGAAAAAATGGCTCACTTTTACGTCAAGGCGACGAACGTAGAGTAATAAAGTAGTGCAAAAACGGAAAAACATTTCTTTTAAGTGGCTTTTTATGTGCTCATTTATGGATTTAGGTAGAGTATTCAACCATGAGATAAGCATCGGTTCCCAACCCAAAGATACGGGATCCATATAAATCATACCGCAACGAGATACGGTAGCTGGTGACGCTGCCTGCAACCGATAATTCCTTGTAATTAATCATTTTTCCTACAACAGAAATAAAAAAAATCATCGTATAACTTATCAAAGTGACTTTTCAGCCATTTAAAAAAATTATGATAATATATTGCTTTCTACTAAGAATTTACTTATTTAATCTTTTACAGCTTTACTACGCCTGTACAGAATTAACGAATTACTAACTACTAACTTATTTATATTATATTATACGAATTCTAAATTTTCTTAAATTTAAAATATTTAAATATCTTTACTTCAAGATCCATCGGTTCGAATATTAAATTCGTAGTCTGAGCCAACTGAATAATCTCCCCAGACATTAGGCACAATTTCTTATTATCGTCCAACACTGTATTCATATTCTCGATCCAGACGGCGTCGACAGGACCATCGAATATGAGCCACTTTCTATTCTTATTACAGGACATGGCGAACGCCCTGTAGCTCACGGCCAAAATGCCGTCTCTCCATTCGTGAGAAGCGGGGTCGAACTGTCCGTAAAGCTGTCCCATTGTAATGGCCTTAGGATTTATCACTGTAATCTCGACACGGTGCTCGTCCATGAGTTCACGCTCCTCTATGAGAAGCAATGCCTCGGCCAGCATTCGATAGGCGGTGGTCTTACCGCCGAAAGGCGGCCCGACGATCATAAAACCGTGGCGGACGATCATCATCTCGTAAATCTGCTGGACTTTTCTCAGGAAAAAATCGGAACACTGGAGATTGTTGCGAAGGCATGCTTCGCGAGTACAGGCATTAAGATGCGTGTAGTCTGGGTCAGGTAGTACCACGCCGGGGAATAGATCCGAGGCGATACCTGTTGACGAGAGAAAATTGTAAATTAGAAGGGTAGAAAGCATAATATTTTCTTGGCTAAATTATGAGGAATTTATGTCCTTGTGTAAATCTCTGTTCTTTAACGCCAGGCCTGCTCCTTATAATATCAGGTATCCCGTTGTATTACAAGAAGCGACTCATACTGCGTCTTTTGCGTTTTTTGCTCCAGTCCCGAGGCTAAGAAGATCTTGGAACTCTTTTGATGATGATCTCCGCAATATTTCCAAAATTAGTGTCTTTAAAGCGTTAGTTTATAAGAAACTGCTAGGAACTTAAGCTCGTCAATGTAATCTAAGCATCACCTCAAATTTATAAATATTTTTGTAAAAGGACTCTATGTCCGTTTAGTAATTTAAATAAATAAATAAATAAATAAATTAATTAAAAAAAAAATTTTAAGTGAAAAAGAAGACATAATAATATATTACATATATAATCATCATAATGGAATAATTAGTATTATTACTGTAATTTTTCTTATTAAAATTGATATTTTATCCAATTATTTACTTTAAAAGTTTAAGAAAATTCACTTAAAAATGGCAAACTAAAGAATAATATTTGATTTAAAAAAATAATGAAGCATTTACCTAAATTACTTTCATTCTAAAAAAATGCATTTATATGATGCAATTCCGCTTTTCAGTTTATAATAAATTTTAAACAAATTTAAAAATATGTGTTTAATTTAGATGTACGTAAATTGAAAGCACTTGTTAGAGTATGAATTAGAGTTAATTAAAGTCAAATTTCACTTTTAAAGACTTTAGAAGAAATGTGAAATTTCACTTAAGCCAATTTAGCGTGTAATTTAGATAAGAGAAATTGCATTAGTGTACTTTTCAATTTTTTTGTCTGATAAGAGTTGACGACATTTCGTATTACGTAATTTAAAAATATGCATTTATCAGCTTTTGAAATTACTTAAATTACTTAAATTTCACTTTCTTCGGCTGATAACAGACACATATTTAACTTCAACAAATTAATTTTAGTTTGTGGTCTATACTGATGTGATAACATTATTGTTGTAAACAATAACAAAAGTCTTTAACTACCTCTAAACAGTGGCAAATCGTGGCTAAGAAACTTGGGCAAATTAACATCAGTTATGCTGCGCAGCAGCAAAATATCCTCGGATTCCTCCGGATACTTTAGCTTTAAGTTGCCAGCCGCCGTGAGTACCGATTTGACGGCTCTCATGCCATAATCGTAGTGACACTGACTGCTCAACTGTTCCGAGCACAGCTTGTATGCCGTGACAATCTTGACAGCCAGTGGCCGTCCGTTGTAAAATCCAAATGAGTATAATGTATTTTCCGATATGAGCGCATAATCAGGCACCATCATGGCTACAGATCTAAAAAGTGCCTTCAAATTGTCGGGCAGCTCGGATCTGCCGGCGTAGCCTGGGTTCATCGTGATGAAAACGGCGCAGGTAGGATCCAATACGATTTCCGTACCCTCGAAGAGCAGCGTGTCGGACCCAGAGTTAATCCCCCGCTGGATTGTTAGAATCTGCTGAGCGACCACCGACAGCACCTCCAGGTCGATGCGATTGAATTCGTCGAAGCAGGACCAAGCGCCGCAGGATGCCAGTCCCTTGAAGAATTTTCCAAGGGCGATGTAGTCAAGGCCGTCGGAGCAGTTGAATACGACGCATTGTTTCGCTACCGCTTTAGCGAGATCCTTCGTTGTCTCGGTTTTGCCCGTGCCGGCCGGGCCTTCCGGAGCTCCTCCCAGATTTAAGCTTAGCGCGCCAAAGAGCGTGCGATAGCAGCGGTCGGTCAACGGAGTGATGACCAGGCGCGACGTGTTTCCAAGGTACTCGTAACCGTAAGCCAGGTTCGAATTTATCATATAGGTGATCATGTTCTCTTCCTTCATTCCAAAAAACATAAAAAAAAAATATTTTATAAAACATATATTTTTAACCATGTTAAAGTAGAAAAATTAAACTTAATTTAAATAATTAAGAATTAAATATATAGTTATTTAAAATATGACGTAGATAAAAAGGATAAAATAATCTGCGGCTTCACCGCAAAACAAATTGTTTTCTGTAAAAAAAGATGAAATAAATAAATTCCTTACAATATATAAAAGTAATTTGTATCTTCCTAAACTTGAACAGTTTATTTGGATTTTACCAATTCCTTTGCTTATTTGAATAAACCCGGAAATCTGCAGAGACTTAGTTGCCGACAATGTTGATTCAATGTCGACATTGTGTTTTGATATCGAAATGGTGTCATTATCTGAGTCTGCATATTTTCTGGTTTATACAATCTTAAGTAACATTTTAATGATAAAACCTAGCTGTGGGACGTCACATACATAATTATTATTTAGTGTAATAAAAAACTTTGTTTAATGCAATAATTTACTAATTTTGTTTATATTGAATATTTATATTAACGCTATACTGTATTTCTTACAAAACAAGATAATTTTAAACTTATCTCTTCGTTTATCTTTCACTTATCTTTTCATTTTTATCACACCTTTTTTAAATGAAGATAATATATTCAAATCTTACAACCCAAATAGGTAAACTGCAATGCACTGCATTAAATATATAAGCCGAATAATCTCTGGAATGTTCCACAAAACATTATATTATGGTAATATTATTTACTTAATTTTTAACAATTATGCAGTATATGAAAAGATCATTTGTTTTAACAGGTAATAATAATGTAAAAAATATGTAAAAAAAGTTATAAATATTTAATAATTTAAAAGTTAAAACTTATAATTCTTAAAAAAATTTAAGCATTAATAATTATGAAAATATTCTAGCATTATAGGTCGAATTATTGTCAGTATAAATTACTATATCGACAATAATACTATATATTTTCAACAGATTTATACAGTGATATTCAAATTTTCTGTCAAATATAATAAAATGCAATTTCAATTAGGTTACAATTTGTTAATCGACAATTTCATGTAAAATAAAATTTGTTCGACAGAGTCGGAAAACTATTTTTTAATATATTTCAACCAATTTTAGGAAAACTTTAAAAATTTATTTAAAGAATCTATAATTAAATTTACTTTCATAATATAAATTGATTTAGTTTTTTATCGTTCGAATATTTATAGATCAGTCAAAGCAAGGTCCGACAGTAAAACTTCTCTAAAGAATCGGAAAAAACTATATAAGAATAATAATATCCAGCGACGATTTCCGGCAGGGATCGTCTCTCTTTCTCTCTCTTTCTCTAGCAAGCTCACGCAGCTGCTTACAACGAAAAGCAAACGGATCGGCACCCCTGTCCCCCACCACGCCCCACCGCTCTTCCCATTTTAGTCCGGCCTAATCATAGCACCGCACTTCTACGTGGGTCTTCGTAAATCTCGTACATCGGCTGCAGACAGTCCGTGCGCTACCTCGCTCTCTCCCGCATTCCGCCGCCGGCCTTTGAAAACACAACAAACCGTACCAGGGAAACGCGCATTCCTGAGCGTCAGTCGATTCCGAGCCGCAGCCGAAAGCAGAAGGTACGCTTGAAATAGGTAAGCGCTAACGAGTTTTCCCAACGGTTTACCCGCCGCCAGCCGATTACTAGTAAATTAGTAGAATTTTTTTAAACGCTACTCTGTCCCAACAGGTCGCGCCTTTCGTCCTCAGTGATATTGCCGGTCTTTCGTCCTCAGTGATAAACGCCGCTCGTCCTCAGTGATAATCGTCGGTCTTTCGTCCTCAGTAATAAACGCCGCTCGTCCTCAGTGATAATCGCCGGTCTTTCGTCCTCAGTGATAAACGCCGCTCGTCATCAGTAATAATCGCCGATCTTTCGTCCTCAGTGTTCGGAACCATGTACAAGAACGCGAACTTCGCCCAGGCGCAAGAAGCAATTACTACATACGGTTTGGCGGATAAGAGCGCCAAGGCGCATATGCCAGCGGCCGTGGCCCTTCGTGAGTTCAGGAAGAGCCGGCGCGAGGAGGCCGACTGCTGGGCGAGGGACCCCGTCGCCTGGGACGAGTACCAGGATATCTTCGATCTACGGTATCTCTTCGATGACGAAGAGATATGGGAAGAGCGGGAGGAAATAATTCGTGAGGAGGAGGAATACGTCGATCACTACTGGTGGGCCGAGCAACTCGATGACGATCTCGCATATTACGAGCGTCTAAAACAGGAGGCTGCCAACGCTAGCCGGATGGAGGATCGCGCGGACTTCGAGTTCGAAGACCTAATGGCGCGTGACATGCAAGAACTCGAGGACCTCGAAGAGCAGTTCTGGGCGGATGGGGACGACGACGACTTAAGAAACGTGAGGTTCATAAATGGCCTCGGTTTCGTAACCGACGAGTACGACAGCGGCCACGATGAACCGAATGAGTTGAGCGACCCATACCCTCCAGTATATAATGAAAGATTTCTGGATATTTGCCTCAAAGAGAGGCAAATGAAGCGCTGCCTCGACCATTTGAGGAGGTGGGAGCAAAGGCGCACTTATGAAGAGACGCGCGAGCTCTGCAAACGGTGTAGACAGCTGGCGCTCATGGCGATGAGGTCGAGCCCCAGCCATTAATTCGATTGAGCGCTTAGAAGATAAGGCAAGCTGTGATAAAGTGGATCTAATAAACAATGAAATAAAATAATTTAATAACAATAATAATAAATAGTGAAAGTGAATGTTTTTGAATGTTTTTGAATGTTTTTGAATGTCTTTGTAATTAAGTTATGAATTTAAATTTTGTATATGTAGCATCCTTTTTGTAAATATATTGATAAATAAAATTTTTATAAATTACTAAAAACAACGAAATAAATGTTACCTGCCAATAGTATCTAAGTTGACATAGCCACTTAAAGTCAGTATTTTTTTCCACGCCTTCTTCGCAAAGACTAGCCAGCACATCCTTCCCATGTACATCCAACGTTACTAAGGCCTCTGTTAAACCAAATTTAAATTAGATGCGTTGACTATGTCTATGATAATAATTTAAATGAATTCAGTTAAAATTGAAGTTATTCAAACATTCAGATCTAGTATACCTTATTAAATTTTGTTAAATATTATTAATTTGCTGATTTCTTATACACTTTTTTTATCCAATATTGAAAAGTTCTTTTAAAGTATTGTATTTAAAAATTATATTTAAAAAATGGATTTTTATTATAATTTTTTACTTTCAAATTGATGACTGTTAACGTACAAAGTCCAACAATTTAAATTCACCTAACGTGACCCGATTCTGCTTGGACAGCTTGCCGCGCACGAGTAGGATAATGTCGTTGAGTTCCTGTTGGCACTGCTCGTGGTACCGTTCGAGGGCGGGCAGGCCCTCGTTGCGCATCGCCAGTTCGATCTGTAGAGTCCAGTAGAGCTGGCCGACGCAAAGGACCGTCTGGCCGGGCCACTCGAGCACCCACTCGGTGCGCGGCTTCACCTTGTACGCTTTGATCGCCCGCAAGACCTGGTCCCGCACACTCTTACGCATGTCGGCCTCGAGCTCGACGAGCCAGCGCTCGACCTGGCCACGAGCCGCCGCCGTCGAGATCACGTCACACAGCCCGACCACCTCGCCTTCCGCCGAGTGCATCTCATGGACGTTCAGGTCCTCGTCGAACGTCAGTCGAGCTATACCCTCGAAGCACTTCTTCAGGTGCGGCTGCACTCTGCAATTACAAAGTTGGATTTTAGATCAATGAAATAGCTTGATTCTATCGATTTATGCATCTTTTATCATTGAGTTTTGTTAGAATAATGAATACTATTGAAATAAATTAGGCAGTAAATACGATCTCAATTTTTATGAGATACTTGCTACAAATTTGAAATAATAAATATCACGTAAATTTAAGAATTCTCAAACGTTCGGATATAATAGAATGACAGGATCAAGGTAGTCTCAAATAATCTCGTTGAACCTTCTTGCTCTGGTACTGTAAATTACATTCTTCAGAGCTCATAATTTTATTAATTTATTATTTATTTTCATATTCTCAGCATGTCATGGAAAATAAATAAATCATTACAAGCCTTGACAAGGGTACTATCTTTCAAAACTTCGACAAAAAAATAATTTAATTCAAATTTTTACTCATTGAAAGAAATCATTTGAGACTACCTTTACTCTGTGAAGCAATAAAATTACATTAATTTGAAATTAGCGTAATTTTTGTTAACTTCATTTTCAGTGAATTTTTACTGTCTTTCAATACTGAACTTGATTCGCACTAATAATCAATGAAACTTACTGATTTACTAATTTACTTTTAAAGACTCCTTTTTAAGTTTTCAATCTTATTAATAAAATCATGATTAATTCGGACAGAAATATTTTTCTTTCGCTTTTATGAAAATTATATTGATGTTATAAACAATAAATACCTAGTTGGATCTTTAGTTTCAGACAAAATCTCCAGCAACTCATCGTTTGACAAAAAGAAAAATCTCGGGAAATAAAGGCGTTTCGTTTCCAAGTAATCGCTTAATCCCTTCTGAATTAGCTCGAGTAAACTGTGATTTTTCTTTAATCTCTCCAGCATTTTGTCGATTTCTACAACTGCAAGTACGTGCGTATCGATCTGAACTGTTTTCATAATGTCTTTCCACGTTTTGTCTACAACAGAAAACTTTTTCCCTTCTTCCGGCATTTGTTGTTGTATATCTGGCGATGAAAAAATCGGCTCGAGATACATCCATGTTCCTTGAACATTCAACCACATATCCAATATATTTTGCAACAAAACAAGTTTTCTTTCCCACGACCTAAATTATAAAATATTAAACGAAGTTAAAAAATAATTAAAATTAAAATTAAAATAAGATATATCGTGAATATTGCAAATAAATTACAATATTTGTTCTTCGAAAGGCTTGATATACGGTGAATTCTTCATTGTCATAGATTTCAAGATATGATCGTCTAAAATTATTTGAATGTCATCAACGGCAGCTACAACGTAAGTGCCAGTATCTTTGTATGGATTGATGGTGAACTCCATGTCAACCCATTCCTTCTCCATTTTCATCATGGTTTTCTCGAGAGTATTTTCTTTAGTGGCCGCCTCGGAGATGTTCTCGAAATGACTGATGAAGTCGTCCAAGTTCATGTCTAATACCTTTTTAAGCGTCAAGTTCTCGTCGAACTTTATAGGGAAACCCACTATCTCCGAGATCTGCCGCCAATGGCGCTCCTTTAATCCTGGATTGCCAAGGGTCATTATTACAGGCATGCGCTCTTTAAATTGTTCGATTCTCTCCCGAACATTTTCCGCTAGCCTCTTCGGATCCTGCTCGTGAAATCCCTTTTCCAATTTGTAAATCGTTCTAAAAAGAATCAAAAGAATTTATTTTAGTAAAAATTGTTTTTACGCTAAAGTACTTATTAACATTCATTTTAATGAAATCTATAACTTAATACTTATAATACCCAAAGAAAATACTTTTTAATATATGTGAAAAAGTTATTCAGGAAAGTTACTATGCACACTATATTTGCGCTATAATAACTTTTAAAATCAATATCTTTTCGATTACTTACTCTGTTGTTCTAGTATTAGAAAAAAAATTACCTGAAGCAAGAGGAAACATCGTTATCCATATCTTCTGGATTGTAAACGCCAATCGAAGAGGTGGTCCATCTTTCATATTTCAGTAAGAAATCGCAAGCGACGTCGTAAAGCTTTTTGTAGGGCGTCAATCGATCGGCAACTACCTTTCTCAAAGGATACTGCGTCGTTTCCCACTCGAAAGCTTTTTCTTCCTCGTTAAATTTATCTATTTTCTCCATAGCACTCGTCAATTTATTTTCTAACAATTGAGCCTTTTTCTGATACCTGAATACCTCTTCCACGTCACCCAGATACTGAAATTCTTCAACTTGCTTGGCGTAAGAATCCAATTCATCTTCAAACTTAACGTACCTCGCTGCATATATGAAGTAAATTTTTTAAAAATCAATGTTTAATTTATAAACAAAAAATGTTACATAAAATGGAAAAAATAAATGAAAACTGATTAAATCTAAAAAGAAATTTACCTCTAAGCGATTCTTGGAAATCTTGAGTTTTAGTTTCTATAATTATTTTACTATTCTCTATAATTTCCGGCATTCTATGATAACATTGAAAGACTTTATTATTGATTACGATTTCTTCTTCCGTTAAAATCCAATAATCCGATAAAAAGACTATACTAGCAATAATTTCACGCAGCTGGCGTTGCAATTTTTTCAGTTGAAAATCTTCCACATTCTTCATATAATCGATCATTTGCATTAACGCTGCTGTATTTTGCGGAAAACTCTCGGCATGCTCGATTATTTGCTGATAATCTTCATACACGCTAAAATTTGTGTTCATTGTTAACTTTTGACACTTACATTTTACGCGCACTAAAGCAATGATGTTATAATTAATACCTTTGGGCCTTTTTCTGATATTGCAATACTAATTCGTTGAGTAACATCTTTTTTAAACTATCCACGATTTTAGATACATCTTCGAGAAAACCCCTTTGATTGATTTCAAAAAAGGTTGTGTGAATAGTTAAGTTATTGTCTGCTACGATACTATTTCCCAAATTATTGTAATAAATTATTTGCTCCACGTATTCTTCAAAAGTTCCTTTACCTTCTTCTATAAAGGCTTTCACCTTTTCCAATTGAGTTTCATCATAAATGTTTTGGTACCTTAAAATCATTAATTACTTAATTATATACAGCAAAATGTTCATTGGGAAAATTAAAATTTTATTTCTTCATTTTTAATTTTTTTATAGAAAACGAATGAATTATTAATCCCTCAAAGTCTATATAAAATCATATCAGAAATAAAATAATTATTTAAATTGATGTACTTTAATAGCTTAGTTATAGATGATTCTGGTCCTGTCTTAAGTTGCTCAACGAGATCACCGATTTGTTGTTTGTATTCGCCTATAATCTTTGCGGAGATACTTGGCTGCAACAATTCGTGAATAATACAAAGTTCTTCTTATGCGATAAACTGAGCCCTGTTTTGCCGACATTATATTTATATAATTTTAAAATGATTTCTGCTATTTATTCTATTATCATTTTATTATTAAGATTTTTTGAAATTGAATAATTTAGTGGATTGAATAACTAAAAAAATATTACAAAATCATGCTTTTTCTTTTCTAATCGATTCTGACTATTATATAATCTCTACAGAGATACAAAAATAAAAGTTGATTATATTCACAACAAATATAAAAAGAAATAAAAACAATCGATAATTTTCAATTCCAACGCATTTTCATCGTATATGCTTGATTATTTTTTATGAAAAATATACTCTTTTAAATTACCGTGAAAAAGTAATAATTAACGAACCTTAAGGAAAGTCCGAGGACCAGACCAATCGAGATAAAGTTGAGTTTCTAGTCGCTCGAAACTCATCATCGCTTCGCACATAATATCGATTACACTACCAATGATGTCCTTGAAGTGTTGAAAAGGAGGCTCAAAATTTATTTCTTTATTTTTTATAACAACTTTAAGCTTATACCTATTACTAGTTTGCTGCAAAATAAATAATCGTTATTAAATGTTCCAAATGCTTCAAAGAAACCATATCAATTAACTACTATTTACCTTTACATCAAAAATATAAATAATAAAATCTGTCAGGCTATATTTAAAAATCGTTAAAAGCATAGACTCCATTAGTTTAGCTATACAATTATAAAAGCAGTCAAATTTCTTAGAATCCAACGGGCTTGGCACAAAATTCTTTCGATTATGCTAAAAAAATGGAATTAGTATTAGGAATTTTTATATTTTTTTTTATTAAATACTGCGAAAGTAAACCTACCGTAAGAAATATTGCTTGTATACCGCCAAACCAGTTAAGCTTCAAATATTTAACGCCACTTTGGATTTGTTTGTCAATGGTACTTTGAAAAATCATCAGATCCCAACTGTCGGTGTGCTCCCTTATTATGTTAAAATCCACCAATCGAAAATCCCTTCAGAAAAAAATCACGTAACTTAACTCAGAAATTGTAAGAGGCAACCATTTTCATCCAAGAAATAACTTACCGATAGTCCCGGTTAAAAAGACTCCAAGACAATTTCATGCAAGGGTTGATCAAATTCAAATTATCTCGTATTTTCCGTTTTCTCCAGAGAAAAATTTTGACGAAATCGGCTGGAAAAATATCTTCCAGTTTCTTAATATTCGTTTCTTTCTATAAAAATAATACAAATAATACATTAATCAAACTAAACAAATATTCTGTTAAAGTAGAATTCGTGTTTTATATAAAAAATTGCAATAATTTTAATAAATCCCAGAAATAATTATCACCTAAACGTATTTTAAATTATTATATAAAATATATAAAATTAAAAAAACTTTTGTTAATTTACAAACAATAATACAAATTTCAAAATTGCATCTCTTAAAATACACTTATTATATAAGTAAAAAAATTCTTGGAAATTTTTTAAGACCCTAATTCTTGGAAGTAAGTAGTCGTTGCGAATTCCACCCCTGTGTATTATACATACGAGGAACATAGAGATTATATTGAGTACATTGAGAGTACATCCATTTTCGCGTCGACTATCGAAATCGAACCGTTAACTTTTCTCGTATAAGATTCTAATAATATTTTAGCAACAAATTCGTCAGAAAAAGTCTAACTTTTTTCCTATCCAGGTACTACAGTAAAATCTCCAAAACTCACCGCATACTCCACCAGCACCGACAGGTCCTGCAGCGCGAAGTCGACAATGGACCTCTTGAGCGTCCAAACGTACTCGTCCTTCACCTGCTTGAGCAGCGTCTGCACGAGCCAGTCGAAAGCCTCCCGGTGTGCCGCCGGCAGCAGCGCCAGGATCGTCCGCTGCGTCTGCTCGTCCAAGGATGCGACGTGAAGGGTGTCCAGGCCGTTCTGCACGTAGAAGTGGAAGCGCGCGAGCTCCCGGTCGGCGGCCACCTGGTCGGCGAAGTCCCCGCCGCCGGGGCTCACCACCAGCTCCACCAGCCGCCGCCTGAATTCCTCGCGCGTCGCGCGCAGCTGGGTGTACCGGTAGTGGGCGTCCAGGCTGCTGGAGCCGCGCTTACGCTGGCCCCGATCGTCCGGCCTCTTGCGCTTACCGGGCGCCGCCGCCGACGCCGCCTCGAACATCCCCGGTGGGAAGTTGAACTCGTACGTGTCGAGGGAGCTCGTGCAGATCCCCAGGCTGCCGGATGTTCTGCTCGTCGACGACGTCGTCCTCGTCGTCGGCTCCGGCGAGCTGGACTTCGGGAAGGAGCGGTCCACCGACGGCGCCGACGTCTGACTCTTGTCTGGCATTTTTAGTGCAATCCGTCTTCAGCCGAAGTTGATCTTTCGAGAATCCGATGAAGTTATAGGTGAGTGCAACGTAAAAAGCTCTATAGTCTAAAGTCTAAATTATACTACAATCACGTATAATGGCGTTTAACGTATAAAACGTTTTGTAATATTTTCTCTATAGAAATTTTAATTATCAAATAAAATAATTCTATTTTCACCATGAACAAAATGATTATTTCTCATTTTAATTGTGAAAATTAATTTTAAGTTAACAAAGAAACTAAAACATGAAATATTTATACAAATAAAACACTTGCCTATAACATAATCATAATAAACATATAACATCAGGATGTTATATCTATATCTACATTAGTATAAATATAGCAATTCTTAAAGCGTATAAAAATGATATATATATATGAGAAATGCAACTAGGTGCTTCTTATCCTGTCTTAAAATCTTATTAAAAACAAAGTGTGCGATCCTTACATGCTAAGATAAACGGTGCATATTGCACAGTCCTCGCCTCAGATTTACGTCATACTCGGCGGCAAAGTCGGAGCGCCCGCGTTGCATGTGTGGAGTCGCCGGTCGCGCTCGCGATAGTTACCCTGCAAATCGATGCTCCTCATGCGTTAAACTTTATCCTCGATCTCTACCTTTCTCATAAAAAAGTGTGCCAATAAAGAAGCCCTACTCAGCAGTTAGAAACGCGACTTTGAATGCATCTTTTTGGTTAAGGAATCCAGCAGAAGTCAAAGGGCGCGGTGAAAACGTGAGTACTGAAGAGAATTCCAATTGACCATTGTTTCTAAGCAACCTAACTGATCGATTCCCATGAGAGCCGCGGATTCCCTATTCTGGATGCTCTCTCGCTTCGTGTCGAGTCACACTTTCAAATGACATTTCATGCTACTTCTAAATATTTACTAACTCGTTGAGGGCATCGATCTTTTAGGTTAGGTTTACTTAACCATAGCCTATAATTAATTGCTCCAAAAGACATTTATTTATGAAATGTTATGAAATTTTTATTTCTAATGGTTTTTCAATCATTTTCAGATGTTGTCGAATCGAATAATCCGTTTTATAGGTACAAACAATGTGCTGTGGCAGTCGAGCAGCAAATCTCTTTTAGCAGAGCTGCGAAAGAAGACTGGTTACACTTTCGCAAACTGTAAAAAAGCACTAGAACTTCATGAGAATAATTTAGAAAAGGTCTGCTATTTTACAGTACTAATTGTTTTATTTTAATCCAATATTTGAAAATATTATTAATTTATTTAGGCAGAAGCATGGCTGAAAGAGCAGGCACAGGCGATGGGGTGGTCTAAGGCTCAAAAACTTCAAGGTAGATCAACGAGTCAAGGTCTTATAGCAGCCATAGTTAACCAAGGCCATGGTGTTCTTGTAGAATTAAATTGTGAAACAGACTTTGTAGCTCGTAATAAACAATTTCACGGATTAGCAGATACTGTTGCATCAACAGTGCTGAAGCACACTGTAAGTGTTTCTAATGGTTCTTACCATAAATTGCTGTTGGATGCAGATGCTTTAAAAGCACTGCAAGCAGAAGATGGAAAAACTATAGCTGATCATTCAGCTTTGACAATTGGTAATCTTGGAGAAAATCTTGGTGTAAGGCGAGCTTTGTGTATGAATGTTCCTCAAGATGTTTTACTTGCTGGATTTACTCATCCAGGATCCACAGAACAAGAAGGACTTGCTTCATTTGGTAAATATGGAGCTTTATTAGCTTTTAAAACTCAAGAAGATCCACAAGAAATAGGAAAACAATTATGTCAGCATGTAATTGGTAAGCTTTGTTTATTTTTAATTAGAATCTTGTTTTTTATTTATTAATTTTTCATGATTGAATGCAGGTATGAAACCAACAAAAATTGGAAACCCGGAGCTGGATCAACCAAACAAGAATTCAGAAGAAGAAACTACTTTAATTCATCAAGAGTTTCTTCTTGATCCTAGTCTTACTATAAACCAGTTGTTGAAAGAAACAAATACGCAAGTGATAGACTTTGCAAGATTCGAAATGGGTGAAGTAGTTGAAGGGCAACAAAATTTAGATGCTGTTGAAGTTGGTGGATAAATTGTTTAAAAAAACAATAACTATTTTTATTTACTTGATACAATAAACTGTTACATAAATTAAAACTCACTTATTAAGCTTAAAATTAATGAATAGACTTCTACAAATATTCCTTTGTTAATATAATGTTATAAAACGTTAAGTAGAAAATATATAAATAACTTTATCTCTAAAGTTTCTAAAATTCAAAAAATCACTCATTTTTCCAAAATTAAAAGGTAACTATATTAAAAAATTGTTGTTCTATTCCTCCACAGAAATCACTGGAGTTTCCACTTTATTTAGTCGATTAGCTAGTCTTACAGTTTTCCAAAGCCACGTTCGACAATCTTTTTTCCAGTAAAAAGCAATTTCTTCGGGTGAATGTTTATTACCCTAGAAATAGATAAAATTAAACATTAAAAAAAAACTTAAGTGAAATAAAAATTCGTTAAGTACCTGAAAATCAAGAATTTCCGGCCTCTGCGTGACCAATTGTTTGGTCGTAATATCCTGCGTTTTGAATCCATAACACAATAGATTGTAATCGAACTGATTGTAAGCGCGGCAGTCCTTGTTTATCACGGGTATAAAGTTGGTTTCGTTCTCGTCGGTGTCGTCGTCGTCATCGTTGCCTAAATTCAAATTTTCAAGGGCTGAGGTGACAATCCTCTGAGCGTTGAACGTCTCCAAAGAAACCTGCGTGCCTTGCGTGCGATAATTGCAGTCGCCGATTGCGACGATGCTCGAGTCGCTCTTTGACTTCTCGAGTGCATTTCTACCGACCCAGGATAAGCTGTCAACTAAAAAGTTCATCGGATAAAGTAGAAATAAACTTGGCAGTATTATCGTGAGCGTTTGCAAAATTATTATACTGCTGCGGCGATCGTCTTCGTCGTCTTGCCACTCCATAGATTTCTTGGCATAATTTTTACGTTTACCGGGATTGTGAAATTTCTTAGTCTTTTTAGGTTTCGGTCTGTCAAAAAAACTTATAACCCTTGAAAACATGAAAATTGATTTTCTTTTTTATTTGCGCATTTTGAACTCGACGGAAAACGCAGTGAACGTTGCATCGCGTTGGCAAAAGAAGATCGTATTTATAGAATAATTTTTGTTTTTTTTTGTAATTAATTGTTTACAATAACAACTTGTATATTTTTCTTTTTATTTCATTTTATAGACTTTAATTAAGACAGCTTATAGGTCAAATAATTTATACATAATCAATTTCCTCACGCGTCGTCTATAAAAAAGTCATAGTACTTAAAATTCTAATAATTAAATTTTTTACAATATCAACAATTAATTAAACTTTTATTAAGATGACCCACTATCGCTGCTTAAAAAATTATTCAATCAAAACGTAATAACAGCAAAAAAGTTTTCTAATTAAACGTGATTGAACACCTTAAAGTTTAATATCTGTTTTTTCTGTTCTAGATATGAAACTGCACTTTGGGCCGATATAACTGTGCAACGGCACTATTACTTCACAAAACCACAATAGCGAATCGGCGATCGGCAACTTCCTTAAACTGCTACATCATAAATTGCCAGCATCGTATAGGAGAGATACCCATACTACTAGAATTCATCAATTTAGAAAGTTTAGCAAGAAACTTTAGATCTTTTATGTTGCATAAGGAAGAAATTGATAGTCTAGGTAACTCTAACATTTTTTCATGATTGGAAGCGCGAATCGATAAGATTAAATTGATATATAAGAATAACTCAAAATTGAAAACGTTTTCAATTTTCTTTTTGCAATGGAACATTAGCGTACACTTTTGAATAAATACAGTTATTTATTGATTAAACAGTACATATATCATTAAAATAATCAATCATCATTTTATTAATTTATTTGCTAAATAGTATTAGAGTTCATTTTTGTAGGCAATTTCATAATTTTTTCACATTAGCATTTGTTATATTTAGAATAACATTTTCAAATTTGTACAGAGAAATTTGTTTACACAAATTTTATAATTTAATTTTGGAAAAATTGCTATGTGATGATAATACTGGTAATTAGCCAAACATGATAAAAATTACCCGAAGTATTGTAAAAATTATGCCTAATTGATCTCTCTGTGGCATGTATGTACAACTTTGATATTCGCTGCAATTTATAAAGTACAATCTCAAAATTTTAATTCAAATCATAAAACTCAAAGATCAAATAATCTGTAGCAAGTGTCCGCAATTTTATCAAAAATAATATTAAAAATTTGACTATTACGTTATAACAGTTTCGCTTATTAAACTTTCAGATCATCCAGGCAAGCAACTGTCATTTAAACATGAGCATACAAACATCCTCCCGCAACTGGGTCAATCACTCGAAAAACTCCTAGACCACTGAAACGCAAGTAAAAGCCCGCATGCGATTACGCAAAGCCAACCAACCGCACACACGTTCCTCGCCGACCAGGCCGCTAACGATCTCGCCAAGGTATCATCAGCGCAGTACCTGCACTGTAATCGCGGCCTTGCCCGCGCGATCGACAAAGGCATCTCTGCATTAAAAAAAAGGAAAAAAAAACAAAGCAAGACAAGCACAGCGAAGCCAGGCATCAAAACTCCAGCGTATCAGGCCTCAAAGCGGAAGGGAAACAGGAGCGTCCTGCGCATGGAGGGGGAGGCCGGCGGCAGGTGCGCGCGCGAAACGCGGCGCCCGCATGCGGTCACGGCTGGCCGGCCGGAGTTCCGGGCCCGCTTCCGGACGGTCCCGCTGCCCCCCATTCGCCGCCGGCCTTTTTCCTTTCTTCGGCGGCGGGGCTCCTCACTCCTTTTGTTTTTTTTTCGAGTGGACGTAAAAAAAGGGCACGCATCAGTCGCTCGCTTGGCCGCGGTGCTGAACGCACGCTCGCCGCTCTCTCGCCGCGGCGCACCGGACGAACGCCTCGCGCGAGCATCTCGCGGGATTTCGCGCCGCGATGCGGGACTGTGCACTGCTTGACTTCGAGCCCTGAGTTATCGGTGCGCTGTTGTGATAAGGATACAGTGATTTTTTTAACAATTTTGTTAGTACCGATTGGAAACGATATGGGATTTTTGAAACGGGTGAGTGGAACTATTGAAATACTTGTTTGGTACGTGCAAAGGATGTTTGATAATCGGTGATTTTTGAGAGGAGAGAATAGAGAATTTGAGATTTACGAGTGGAGATTTGGATTTGCGGTAAACGCGTCAGCTGTTAAGCGAAGTAACCGGAATTGCACTGTCGTATTTTTTGCGCTTCACTATGCGGCTTCTCTTTGTAATTTTATCTGGGAAATCGCTACTAGTACATTCTACTTCAAATTTCGCTTGGAACATCCGGAGAATATTCTGGATATTTATTAATTCCAAATAATATATTTTTAATTATTATTTATTAATAATTATTTAGAAATAATTCATAATTTTAATTTATTTATTAAAGTATTCTCTAGCATACTTTTCAAAGTAGTACATCGACTTATATGCAAAATCATAAAAAATGTGTGTACACAATATTCCAATTATGGTAAATAATTAATTTCGATTTTTTACACCGATAGCTTTTTATCCGCTCATTAACCCCAATTGAGAATCTCGCTAAATCCTTTATTTCAACAGCGTAACGCTAACGCATAACCTGGAACAATCAGCAATATTTAACAATTAATAATAAAATTTTCACTCGCAAATATTTCTCAGCAATAAATATTTTCTGCTCCACTTTTTCACAAGTTCACTCGGCAAGTAAGCTTAATGCTATTTTAAACGCGCCTCGAGAAAGGTAAATTTTAAATAAATCTGACAAATCCGGTTTGGGCTTTATTCGAGGCATCACAATGTGCAGCAATTACGCCATTATCTTCTTTTTTTTATACAACGGCAGCATTTCCAGCAAAGCGACCAGCGAGAGATATGTGGGCAGCTAAATTACAGGGGTTTCCTGTTCTTAAAAGTCAAAGAACTCGAATCTGAATAACGCGTGGACAAAAAAAATATCATTAAGTCCAGTAACAAATTGTGGCGCCGTAAATAATGCACTCGATTTATTTTTTTAACGCTTGGTTAAAGACGTGGTCGACGTGTGAGTATTGGGTGAGATTAAATAAATTTATGAAAGGAAGTGCGCGATGTTCTCGACTTGTTTATTGTCTTGCTTGTTTTCGCGCAGCTTGGGAATTTAACCAAGTAGAAAATTGACAGTGCAAATGTATTCAGCAATTATTGCAGGCAACCTGCCATCCTTTTTTCACTTGTCTTTATTTTACCCTGGTTAGACGGAGTTTACGGTGCAATTACTTATTTTGCGTGTCGAGGAAAAGTATGAAGTAAAGGTTCGCTATTATGAGTAACGTCTCTCATCGAAACCGTTATTTAGTAATTATCCTTCCTCGACAAAAAGTGACAGAGTATCCTAAGTACAGTAAAGGCTGAAATTAAAATTTTTTTTTGGCATATCTACGGTATCAGCGTTTCTATCTCCGTGAAAACCTGTAAAATATTTGTAAAATTCTGTAAATGGAATTCTAATTTTGTTATTTTGGGATTTTCTTGAATGAAGCCGCCTATAATATCAAGTGAAATGGGAAAAATTTCAAAAATATCTAACTGAAATTTCAATTAAAAGAAAGGAATATAAAGTAGAACGATATATATAAGCTTCAATTTGAGATTTATCAAATTAGATATCTTTATAATAGATCCAAAAATGATATAAAATTGAAAATTTATTAAAAAATAATTTATCACTTATCATTAATTATGTACATATAAGCAAATCTATAAATATTATAGCAGTGATCTTCTACTATATATTCATTTTTTGAATCTTCAATTAGAATACTCCATTCAAGAAAATTCCAAGACTCTATAGCTCCTTCTGTTAGTCCACAGAATAATTCGCAATTTATCGCTCAATTTTTTACTGCCCTCGAAAGCTTTCATCGCGCAGTGTCAATCGATCTCTCCGGTAACAACCGCCCAAGCTAACAATTTGAAAGTGTCATCCTCGCCCGCGCCCTGTTAAAAACTAAATTTCTTTCGAACCCATCAGCCGTCCCCCGGCGGCTCATAAATCACTCGCGAACTTTTTTAGCGCCGCAAGAGGCAATCTCGCCGTCGTCGTCTCATAAAGCGGCGACGCGGCCGCGATCATCCGTCAATCCTCATCCCCGTTCTAACGAGCGCCTCCGCTCCGGAACCGCACCGCGAGCGACAAAACGAGAAATAAATCGTCGCCGGGATCGCGCATCGCTCGGCCTACATCGCGCGCCCCGTGCCTCGGTCCACTTGCGGCTCTCGTCCGGCGCGCATAATGCGGAGGCGCGAAATCGCTCGCGCGCGCGCGTAACGAGCGTTTGTCTCTCGCGGGCGCGCGGTATACGTATGCCCATTAGGCTGGCGCAATAATCGCGCGTGCCAGATTCGCGGCGGAACCGCACGCCCGTGACCGGCGTTGCATTCATTCATTCCGCGCGGAGATACATAACGTACGCGCTACTCTCTCGAAATTTCTCCTCCTTCGAAAAAGCGCAGGGTTTAATTGCCGCGAAATATCGCGGAATACCCGATGCGGTCGGGTGACGGCGGAATAATTAATTCATTCTTTTTAATTGTTTTTTTTTTCTTTTTGTAGGACGACGCGAGCACCTGCTCGGATGAGTCGGCCGGCGAGATTTTCAAGAGCATACCCAAGGGGAGCACGGCGTTTTGCATATGGAAAATCGAGGTAACTGTCTTTCTCCTTTATTGTCGTCGTTGCATACCTTATTAGCGGGGGGAGAGATACGCTAGATTAATGCGGCAAGTGGCGTAACGCATTCTGTAATTAAAAGAAATGTGTTCTACGCGGTACAGGGCCTGAGGACTATTTCATTAGGCAGAACAAAGGTGGGAACTTTTCTCTCGGACTCGGCGTATTTGCTCTACGCAGCCTCGCCGAGAGATGGGACGCTGCCGTATCCCGGCATGCCAGTGAGTATACTTTTTAATTATGCTTTTTTAATTTTAGTTTCGGACTTTCCATAGAGTTGGATGGAAAAGAATAAAAGCTTTAATTTTATCAATTTTTTATTGTAGATTTGCGAAAACAGGTACATTATATAATCCTCTATTGTGATGAATTTTTGCCGGAGATTTGAGGACTGCAATTTAGATTGTACGCAAATGTGTAGTTGATGTATGGAAAATTAATTCTATGAGAACACGTTGCAACTACCAAGAACAAAAAATAAATTTGCGGTTTCGCTGTCGCAATTTGTACTCATTGAAAGGAGAGTTTGCAATTACTGGTCATTGAGTATTATATCATCTTTCACAACTGCGTTCAAAGAACTGAACTTGCATAATAAGCAAAATTTTCCAAAATTAAATTTACAATCGAATTTTTAGAAATTAGTTACTTTTAGTTCTCGCATAATAGAACTGTAATACAGTAAAAGTTTAAAATAATTAATTGTTAATTAATAGACGAGCGTAATTTGACTCGATGATTTGAAATCGCAAAATTTAATCTTTTTAGATATCTATGATAAAATATATTTATTTAACACATTTTGCACATTTAATTTGTTTTCAAGCATTATTAATTTACATCTGAAACGATCTTTAAAGATTGCTATTGTAATAGAAAAAATAAGAAGAAAATCAAAAAATGTAAAGATAAAAATTAATCAAAACATGAATCTATTTTACTGTGATAACATATACAGTTTAAAATAATTTTTGTCAATCCAAATTCTTTCAACATCGCGAAAAATACATAACATCCGAAATTCGTACGAAAAATTCGAATACAAATAATGCACAGTTTCTTCACAAAGAAAAAAAATTAATGAGCTAAGCCAGCGAACCGTAAAAAAAATCGCTTTCGAAACGAACACAACTCTTCGGCTCGAATCGAAAGCGTCCGCGGTAGAATCAAACATACTCTCCCGCACAAAAAGCCGATTCACGCTGATGATGGTGTACTCGCGCGTCCCGGTGCTCCGTTTACTGTACCCTCATCACTTTGTTCTCATCCACAGACGAAGGAGCTGAAGGAGAGCCAGGCGGTGCGGGCGATCCACTTCTGGGTGGGCACAGACTGCGACTCGAGTGTATCCGGCGCGGCCGCCCTGCGCGCCGCCGAGCTGGACTCCCAGCTGGGCGCGACGATCCTGGTGCGAGAGGCACAGGGCCGCGAGAGTCCTCGCTTCCTTGCCTACTTTCGCCAGCGCGGACACCTCGCCTGCGAGGCGCCCAAGCCCGACGAGCCGGAGGCGCCGGTCCGGGCGAGCTTGCACCGCGTCGCCGGCGCCGCCCTGCCGGTGCTCACCGAGCTGCGGCCCCTCGACTGGTCCTGCTTCTCTTCCCGCGACGTCGTGCTCGTCGATGTGCGCAGCAGGTATAACGGCTACATTGAGTTCTACTGTTATTGTGGTATGAATGTATATGGCGAGTGGGAAGGTGAGAGTGAGTGGAAAGGTCGATCGCCGGGTCGGTATTTCTTTTGATAACTTTGTGACTTTGTGAGAAAGTTGTTGATTGATTCTGAACGCGCTCAATAATAGATATGACCTCGCTTAGAAGACGAGAGTACCTACATATACATAGAACTTCTATTCGAGTACTGTATGTTCAACAGTTTTATATTGTAAGGGGAAGAGATTTACAAATAACGATTTAGTAAAACTTGGAGCGATTTTTCAGCAAGATTGACTAAAATGTAAATTTTTAGATATTCGTTTAATTTTCGAGTCAGACGGGTTGCCCCTTATACATTTCTGCTTGATACATTCAACTATATAGTGCTTAAAGAATATTCAATGAAATATTTTTAAAAAATAGAAAATTATTTAATCTCGAGTCTTCTAAATTTGTAACTTTATTGTTAAAAGTGAAAAAGTGTATTCTTACTTTAAAAGTAATGCGTTCGCGGTCAAATTAAAACACCCTCCGCAAAAAGCCGATAAATACTATGTATATGTATGTGCAAATCCATAGAAACTACACAAAACCCAATCAACATCTATTTAAATGACAGCTAGTAAGTTTTGAATCAATTTATTAGCATTTTACAGGATCTCACGGTTATTAATCATTTTCCAAAGTAAAATATATAAATATAATCTACTTCACAAGACAATTGTTTCCTAAATTTATTCTGTAAATATAAAACGTATACATAATGATGCATTAAAATAATTTTAAATTTTCATAACCGACTTTTGTCGGTAAAACACCTACGCAATACGACAAATATTAGCGAAATAAGAGAGAGAAGGTAGTAGCGTACGCATACGCGGGAAAGTGGTAATAAGTGCGAATAGCTGATTGCGTTTAGCACCGTGAAGCAGAAGACGATAACGCGCATTCTGCTCTCCTGATGTCGCGGTCTCCTAACGTTTTGGCTTCGCTAGTCACTATTTATTCGACAAACCTGCCATAATAATAACTTTGTTCTTTCAATATAGCAGCTTTTGCAATCTCTTTGAAGCGTCCCAAACAGTGAAAATTATGGTGAGAGAATATATACTGTGTGATATTGTTTATATATTATTAGATAAATTCCTTTATATTTGTATTGTAGGTGACAGTTACTAGTTTACAGCTACTAACTGCCAATATCTGTAACGAAAAAAAAAGTCAATCAGTTTAATGCATCTATTTTATATGTATCTTTAGAAAATAAATACACTATCATGTCATACAAGGAGATAATTGAAAATTTTAAAGCCAAAGGAGGACAATTGCAATGTTTAGATCTTAGTTGTAAGGGTATACAAGATGATGATGTTAAATCTCTGGCAGAAACACTAAAGGACATTCAACTTATTCAACTTGATCTTAGTAACAATAACATAGGATGCAGTGGGATAAAGTATTTGTCAGATGTGCTCTCAGATATTCCTCAACTTACTAAACTTATTCTTTCAAACAACATTATAGATGATTGTGGTGTTAAATATCTTACAGAGGCTCTAATAAATACGCAAATTACTACTCTTTATATTACAGGAAATAAAATTGGAATTGAAGGTGCAGAGTGCTTCAATAAGTTGTTAAATAATACTAAAATTAATTATGATATTAAATGTGATATCTTTTATGCAATTGATGGTAATTTTAAACAATATATATCTTGGAACTTGTGTTCCTGCTCTGATATAAGACGTGACAGCATTACTCTTGATGATAATTCAATAGGGATGAAATGTGCACACTATATCAATAAAACTTTTCAGAATATTGGACTTCAGAATCTTCATATTTTATGGCCGATAAATGAAAAGGATGTCCAATATTTAGCTACAGCTTTTAATAATATTAGAATGGGAACTCTTCACTTAACGAAAAGTGTCCTTACGTCTTGTAGTGTTCCATACTTAATTGAAATATTTAAAGATAATAAAATTTTTAAGGTAGATGTAAGTTATCAAAGTATTGGTCCTGATGGTGCCAAATATTTAGCTGAATTTTTAAAAGAAGTCAAATTTTTAAGTATTAATCTTTTTGTTAATATGATAAGTGATAAAGGTGTGGAATATTTAGCATCTGCTCTTGAAAATAGCGAAGTAATGTATCTTGATCTTTCAGCCAATTTTATACACTCTGAAGCAGCACGTTTTTTGTCTCTAGTGCTACCGAACTCAAAGATTCTTGATCTTAATTTGTGTTTTGGCCGTATAGGTGTTCAAGGTGCTAAATATCTAGCAGATGGATTGAAACACAGTCAAGTTACTAAGCTTGATCTTGTTAGCAATAGAATCGGAAATACAGGATACCATTATCTTAGGGATGTCATTGATGATACAAACATATCATGGGTTGATTTATGTAATAATGACATAGATGAAACATTAGAAGATCGTTTCCATGTTAACCATATACCAAGAAATACTACTCCTACTGCATTTAAGTTACACCGTATATTCAAAGAAATAGTATCTCTAAATCCTATAAATAATGAATTCGAATTTATTGTACCTTGTACCCAAAAATTAATAGATCCTAAAATTGAGCTTTATGATTATGTTTTTTTAATCGGAACTTTAAATAATTATCCAAATTCTAAAGTGCATATTCTTCATAAGATGTGTAATCAAAACTATCATTTTGATTCTTACTTTGATTTTGATACAATGAATAAGATTAACGAATTTATAAAAATGATGCCTAATAAATTCCATACATTCATTGAAAATAAATTACCAGATTTAATAGAGTCATTTGGTGCTGCAGTGAATGTTTATGTAAATCTTGTAAAACAATTTGAAGAGAAGAGTCTTTGCAATTTTGTCCAAATTCTTCTGTTTCATAGGATATTATATTATGTAGATGAAAACCAGGAAATTTTACATCCATATATTTATAAAATGTTACATAAATATGAAATGCCTTTATTTAGTCAACAGCTTGAACCAGATAAAATTGAAAAGATAATTTCTTATTATCGACAACACCAAGAAATTGATGGTACACAGGAAATTATAGATTTATTAGAATCCATAAATTATTAGTAAACTTCATTTGCATCGTTAAAAAAGTGTATTTTAAAATTTTATTGTCAATCCAAACTATCAAGAAATTTAAATACCAACACACATAGTATATTCTTTTTGAAAATAGAAACTATTAGAAGAGATGTAGAAACAGTAAAAGAACACCAGGCTCATTCCTGCTAAAATGGTAAAAATAGATGAAAACGGATGGCTGACTTACCCTCAAAGAGAAATCAAGCTATAATTTTAAACAAATCTGCTCATATAATTGGAAAAAATTAAAGAAACTTATTAGAAAAGTAGAGAAATGTGTAGATATGCAGATCAAGTTTATAAAGTAAAGTGAAACGATCAGTGAAATTTGCAGTGATTAAAGTAGTTTTAATAAATTTATAAAAAAGATGAGGTATTTTAATTGTACATTTAAATAAATTTGAATGGCTTTGTAAGCGAGTATAAGTATAAATAAAGAGATTCAAGGATTTTGCAGAAACACTGTCTCATTGTATTTAATACCCTCGAATGTACTACCTTTAGCTTTTTTCCATTGCAATTGTAAATTTAGGAAGGATTTAATCTAATAAAATTTACTAAATACAATTATATGTGTAACAGTACATTTATTTTACAATAGGACTGTAATTTCTTAGGGAAGGGGGGAGATTTCCTTTTTGTCATAAATAAAAAAATGACAATTGTATGCATATAGCGAAAGAAACGCGGGATAGAGAACTTCCAGCTGTGGTCTGCACCCGAACTAAAATGAAAATTTTGATCAATTTTTTGAAAAATTTTAGAAAGCAAGCGAAATAAGCCTACCTACTGCTTCTCGCATTCACTTGGAATTCTCAATTTTCCACTCATTGCATTTACATATTAAGTAGAAAAATGTCTTTCATGCATGTGTTATAAAAATTAAATTCTATCAGATAAAATATACATTATTATTTAATAATGAAATATTAATAAGGAAAAAAATTATGGCATTTATGTTACTTTAGTATAATTTTTTATAATCATAATATTTAGTATAATTAAATTACATCTACCATTTGCAGATTCTTAATATTTTTATGGCTGGGCTCGAATTCGGAGCCGTTGCACAAGAGTCACGCTATTAAGTTGATCGAAGAGCACAAGAAGAACAACAATGGTAACGATATCCGCGTCTTTGTCGTGGACGATGGATACGAGCAAACTCTGCAACCGGAAGCTCGCAAAATCTTTGATGAAATCCTCGACCCGACAAAGCGCTTTGTTACACCGGAGCCGCTGGTCCAGGTAAAATGAATCTAATTAACTTTGCAAATAGACGCTGCAGGTTCCCAATTTAAATTGAATCGAGTTATTTCGAATGTAATTGAAGAACCCATTGAAATGTATAAAATGGGAAAACATACCTCTTTTCTAAATCAATGTAACACTATACTTCATCCGACGCGAAACTCTTCATTTATAACTTTAGTAATTTAAATGTTTTAAAAGTAGGTATTGTGGTGATTTACAAAACGAACTTTTTAGATTTATTGTACTTGTAGTCAGAAAATAAGGAATCCACGGAAAATTAATGTGTATAAAAATATGATGTAGTTTTAATTGTAAAATAATAACTACGATTTTTAATTAGCATTTTTTTTATTTCTTATTGTAGTTATCTAAAACCGAAAATTTTAGTGTTATCAAAGATATGTGGCCTATAAAATTAAAAATCTAGCAATGTATAGAATTGCTTTGATTCTTTAAATAATTTAATATAAAAATTGTTACTAATGGGTAATTAAAATTCTATAAAGACTAGCAATTTATTTAAACTGTTCCATTCGTCGATTGTACCTACATGCATACTTCATATTTTTCATTATTTACTATGTAGAAATATAAAATTATTAAAACAATAAATAGTAAAATATAATTATTTATAGTTCGATTAATATGAATACAGTATATCTGCTCCAAAATTATAAATTAGTAAATTGCAAATTATTACTGACAAGACATTTAAAATTAATCTTTGAAATTCAACAAAATTAAAAACTCAAAGAATCATCTATAGTTCAAAACTACAAAAGTCTTTTAATTCCAGACACACTACCCATCACCGAGTATCAAGCTGTACAAGTGCAGCGAGCAGACGGGCAAGTACAAGGTGGCCGAGCTGAAGTCTGGTCCGATCTTCCGCTCGGAGCTGGAGTCGGACGCGGTGTTCCTGCTGGACCGCGGCGAGGCGGGCGTATGGGCGTGGGTGGGCCGCGAGGCCAGCCCCAAGGAGCGGCTGGAGGCGGTGCGCAACGCCCGCGGCTTCGTGAAGAAGAAGGGCTACGGGCCGTGCGTGCCGGTCGCCCGGGCACTGGAGGGCCACGAGCCCGCGGAGATGCGCGGCTGGATCCGGGGCTGGGCGGAGGCGCGCCCCGGGCCCCTCATGCTGCCCGCTAGCTTCGAGCCCGACTACATGGCCGAGAGGCCGCGCACCGCCGCCGAGTGCCAGCTCGTCGACGACGGGAGCGGCGAGCGCGAGCTCTGGCGCGCCGATCACCAGGGGGGACTCACGCGCGTCGAAGATCGCGGCGTCTTCTACGCGGAGGCCTGCTACGTACTGCGCTACAAGTATGGCTTCGGCAGGAGGAGCCGATGCATCGTAAGTCCCTTTGTGCAGCGTTCATGAGAAAGATTTCATGTAAAATTTATTGTTAAGCTCTTCATAAAAATTAGGTAATATAAAAGGTAATCGTTGATGCACTAGAAATTTTGACGGGAAAATCACGGTAACATTTATCTACATCTTGGACCACAGTTGAAATTTTTATATGAAAAGCCATTTTTACAGAAAAAGTTGCCCGCAATTTCTATGAGAAAAGCTTTTTATATGAAATTTCCACGATCAATCGTCCGTGATTCAGATAAAATTACAGTAATTTTCCCGTGAAAATATTGAGGATCGTAAACGATTACATTTTTACACGTAATATTTACAACAAATTTTTCTCAGTACACTTATATCCTTCACATCTTTATTTTATTAACAAATTTAATAAAATGTAATTCATTGTATTTTTTTGTAACATAAAACTTATATTATTTTTTTCAACGTATAAATCCCAGAATTTCGAACCAAAACTAAATTCACCTCACCTCGCGTAAAATTGCAGGTTTACTGCTGGGAAGGAGTTCATTCACCGTGTAATGACAGAGAAGCGGCCGTAGAGTCGGCGTGCTTACTGGCGGAAGAAGAGTCGGCACAACTAATAAGAACGTCCCAGGGCAAGGAGCCATCGCACCTCCTTCAAATCTACAACGGCAAGCTGATAATACTCGCTGGGCCACATCGGCCGACCCGTAAGTCCTCGGCCTCAACAAATGCGCAACTGATTTTACTGACACAAAGAGAAGAACTTGAATAACCAAATGCTTATACAATAGTTGTAGTTATACCGTAATTAGTGTACAAAACAGGAAGTAATTCAACGAAATTAATGTTTATTTACATTTGAACTTAAAATTTAGTGCACGACAAAGCACGCAAAAATAAAATGGTATTTGAACATATAATTTTCGCGCTTGCAAGCTCACGAGAGAGTGAATACTATATACCGTTGCTGTATGCATTAATACAAGTACAGACCAAGTAAAGCAATTCTCTATATTAGTTCTCTATATTTCTCTATATATTAGTTAAATTAAATTGTATTTCAATATAGATTATTTTAATGAAAATACCATTTGATGCAAAGTTAATTAAGTAATTACTTGTTCACTTTTTAACATTAAAGACGCAAGCATTAGAAATTTTAAGCTTGAGAAAAAAATAATAAAATGTGCGCTTGCAATTTAACACTTGCTATACATAAAAAATGATTGTTCCATCAGCTCCAAAGAAGTACCTGGTGCGAGTCTACGGCTCGACGCCGTACACGTCGAAGGCGGTGGAGCGTCCGCTGCGGGCAAGCAGCCTCGACTCTGGCGGAGTGTTCATCCTGTTCTCGAACGCGCCGGTGGTCTGGTGCGGAAGTCGCAGCACCGGGGATGCCCGCGAGGCCTCTCGCAGACTCGCGCCGCCCACGGCTCCGCTTATTTGCGAAGGACGCGAGGACGACGAGTTCTGGACTCAGCTCGGAGGTATGCGCAATTTACTTCTCGTTAGCCGGTAACGACCGAGTAATTGTAACGTAGTTTGTAACAGCTAGGCGCGTTTAAGATGTACTCTGACTTGATTTAAATTGGATTAACGCAAGAAACTGTTCTTTTAATAATTATGTACTTAAGGAGACATTTTTGTGAAATTTGATTTAATTATTAAGTCTTTTTTGTAAAAATTAAAAACGGAACATTTTTTAAGTTACAAAAATAATAGAAAATTCGTAATTTTAACATTTCAATGATTTTAGGTAAAGGAGCTTGTAACATGGAATGCGTTAACTATGATGAAGAGGAAATGGAAAAACACTTTTTTCATTTAAAAGTAGAAAAAGGAATATTTGTCGGTGACGAAATTCTCGGATTCACGCAGAATAGCCTTTTGCCGGAAGCAGCTTGGCTCCTCGACGCTGGCAACGTTATATGGGTTTGGATCGGAAGCTATGCTACTACAAAGCCTTTGAAAGAATATGTAGAGGAGGCAAAAATCTTCCTTTACAATCATCCTGCAAGTCGAGATCGTAATACGATAATATCAATAATAAAACAAGGTTCGTGTTACTCAATGTGTTTAACTGTATTTAATTTAATATTTATTTTATTATTTTGCTTGATTAAAAAGAATTTTGTTAAATGTTAAAATTTTTCAACAGGATTGGAACCGCCAACTTTCATTGGATTATTTGACAACTGGAATCACAATTTACTAAGAGATTACAGGCCTTTTGCTCTGTTACGATCGAGCCTTCAAGAGCCGGATACTTTGATAAATGACATAATGGCTATAAAGATGGTCTCGGAATTCGACAGTTTTGTAAAATATCCTCTTAAAATATTAAAGAGCGATCCTGATAAACTTCCTTCTGGAGTTGACGTTTCGCGAAAGGAAATGCATCTCACATTCGATGATTTTATGTCTGTTTTTAAAATGGAACCTGCAGAGTTTGAAAAGTTACCCTCGTGGCGTCGCCAACGACTTAAACAAACTGCGGGACTGTTCTGAAGTCGATGTAATTAAATGAAATATTGCCTTGTAAAATATATTTAATTTTATACAGTGAGAAATTATTTATATAAAATAAAGTATAATTATATTAGCATGAAAAACTTAGTTTTATTCACCAATTAGCTTATATAAACATTAAATTTTTAATATAGAAAAATTATTTACGATGATGTATCCATAGATTCAGGTTCAACTCGGTGTACACTCTCATCTTCAATAACAACTGGCCGAACTACCTGAGAGAGAATAGCAGTGGTACCCTTTTTGTAACGATAGTTACCTTGCTTTTCACCCTTCACGCAAGACAATTCATAAGGACGAAGGTAGTCTACTGAACCTTTGCGAATTACACATAAATCAACACTGTTTCCAGAACCCAGATCGTTGAAAACACCAGCACGAATAGCATTAGCAACTAATTCTTTACCTTCTTCTTCCTATAACATAAAGCATTTATATAGATAAATAATAATTTCCATTTCTTATGAGATATATTGAAGTAAAATTAATAATTATCAATTGTAATTAACAAATTTTAAAAAATAAAAAAATCTGACGCAAGAAATATTATTATATACATAGTATTAATATTTCTTTAGAATAGTAATGTAATGCATTAAATATTTTGTTTCTACTCACACTTAATCCTGGTTTCCACTTGCTTTCAAAAACTGACATAGCAGCTAATGAACCAGATCCCATTGTTGTATATTGCAGTGTATCACAAGATCCATGAGGATAAATACAATACAAATGTGGTCCTGTATTATCAACTCCACCTACAATTAGTGCAGCACCAATATGTCCCTGGTAACGGAAAAGCATCTGTTTCAACAATGTAGAAGCAGTAACAACAGGAACAATTCTATTAGTATTAAGACGATGGAGCTCTAATTGACTGGCAATCATATCAGTTGTCATTTCAGTATCAGCAGCCGTACCAGCTCCACAGCAGCTTTTAAAGAAACGTTAAATTAGTAATCCTACTTTTGCATGTTTAGTTTAATTATTTGTTGTACTTACTACATGTTGTTAGCTAGGTAGTGAATTTTTCTACTTTTCTTGTCTGCAACAATGCTACCTTCAGTAGCTCTCGTGTCAGCACCAAGAATGACCCCATCTTTGTAAATAATTCCAACAATAGTTGTACCAGTCTTCTGTGCCTTGGGTACTTTGTATCCTTTCTTGGCTAACAAAGCATTTCTGAAATAACAGAATCAATAATAAATTTCGCATTCTTAATGGATTTTTAAAGAAAATTGAAAAAGTGACACAGCATTATTAGCTTAGGTGAGGTTAAGGTTATGTGTAAGGTGTTTATTAGAAAACGAACAGCTTGTTTTTACAGTTTACGATCTCACGATTACCTTTGACATAAATCGAATGAAAATCCAGGTGCTGGAATTTCTGGTACAAGTACAGTCGACATTTTTCAGCTTCCCTTTTTTCAACTATGAATGTAAACTGAAAAGCCGCAAGATCGGCACGAAACTGCTGTGCAGTGCTGGCTACACACAAATGTAAGCCGATATACATATACACGGCACACGCACAAAAACATGTGCAAAGTAGTTGTGCGCAGACGCGGAAAAATGACAATACTTCAAATTTTGAATTTTACAATTTCATCAACCACATCATGCAGCTTTTTTATTTTAACTAGCAATAAAATAATTTTTTTAAGAACCAAAATAGCTGACTAATTTATCTACAACAGGAAATAATAACGAAAAAGACATTGAAAACTTATTTATATTTTAATTTGCATTAAATTTTATTATAAATTATCAATATACAAAAAGTTTGTATGTACAAAACAATTTTACGCATATTTAATGCTCGCTCGTTTGTGTGATACATTTTTAATTTTTACATTTTAACGTTCCATTAAATTATTAATTACCGTGTATTTGTAAAAGAATGAATTCCGTCACCTTGAGACGAGAATAATTAATGAATCAATAAAAATATTTATTAGCGCACGTGATTATATAATAAATAGAATATGCAGCTTCTTTTAAAATAATTATATTTATTTGTTTGAATGTATAAAATATGTTACAATATGTTTTTCTTTATTTATTTAACAGATTGAGCACTAAGAATTTGCTAAAAAATAGCCTTCCTGTTCAACGTAATTATAATTTGTTGTACAATCATGTATAATTATAATTTGTGTATCACATACACAATTATAATTTATTGCACTTTTCTTTCATTCTCTTATACAATCCTCTAAGAGGACAAATTTTCACGGTATACGTGTACCGCGTAGCACTCAACCTGTTAAGAAGCCAAATGGCCCTCAATATAATATTTACATATAATAATATAATATTTACAATATACTGAGCAAAAGTACTTACTAACTGTACTCTCAGTAAGAAACTAATTACATTACAGATATAACATTTTTTTTAAATTAATTGTAAATAAATAGGTTTTTAAAGTAAAATAAATTAATTTCTTCATAAAAAATCTTAAATTTAATATGAAGAGCACTGCAAATATAAATATATGTACGTTAATTTCTTCGTTTGCGGGTTCTCGAAATTCGCCAAGCA
The DNA here is from genome assembly GCA_900480045.1 of Eurytoma adleriae. NCBI lineage: Eukaryota > Metazoa > Arthropoda > Insecta > Hymenoptera > Eurytomidae > Eurytoma > Eurytoma adleriae. The sequence goes on from UXGC01000300.1 coordinate 108,636, forward strand.
TTTGGTTCTTCATACTTATTGTATAAAGGCTCAAGACGTTGATTTTTTTTAAATTTACTTAACTTTGTAGGATCACTAAATCTGAAAAATGCTGGTGCAAATTCTACTAACCATTTGGGATCAATGGCTGTAACATCTCGCATGTACTCCTTTGTTGTTTGCACCAATTCATGATAAATAACCCATTCAGGTTGTCGATTAAATAAAGCACTGCTTGGATGAATGTATACTACTTGACTGTCCACAAGAGTGCGATATCCTTCTTGAGGATCCTTTTTAGCAGCATTTCTGAAGAATGCAGAACAAATGGCTTTCTGAACACGTACAACATTTGTACCTGCTGACACTACATCAAGTTTGTGTCTATCCATGATTCCTAATAACTGTTTACGTACATCTTGTGCTCGTTTTAGAGTTCGTATCTGAACAAAATTTTCATGGCACCAAGCATTACTAAATTTATTATTTTTCCATGCATTGTAGGTAGCTAATAATGTCAAGTGGTCCCCCTCAGATTGATTAAATTTAGCTTTTTTTTGGTCAGCTAAAGCTTGTTTATCTTTGGGCCTATAAAATAGATTCTGAACTGATAACATACTAACTATTGTTAAAATTTCATCAGAACAGTGCAAATGCACACTCATCATCAACATTTTTGATAAATTTGGATCCAATGGAAATTCTGCCATTTTTCTACCAAGACTTGTCAAAAGCCCATCGTCATCAATTACACTAAGACTGTGTAATGTTTCTAAAGCAGTAACAAGGCATTCTACAGGTGGAGCATCCATAAAACCAAAATGTAGTAAATCATGAATACCCATAGCTTTTAATTGAAGAACTGTTTCAGCTAAATTTGTCCGCTGTATTTCGGGTACTGGTGTTGGTAACATCTCATCTCTATAAGCTCTCTCTGTGTAAAGTCTATAGCACTTTCCTGGACCAGTTCTTCCAGCCCTGCCTGCTCTTTGTTTGGCTGCAGCCTGACTAATGGGTGTAACAATGAGACTATCCATGCCTGTTTTAGAATTGTAAACTTTTTGCTTAACAAATCCTGGATCAACTACATAGTAAATCCCATCAATAGTAAGACTAGTTTCAGCAATGTTTGTAGCAATAACAACCTTCCGGGATCCTGGGGGAGCTGCATCAAAAATTCTTGTTTGCATTTCAGATGGCAGTGCTGAATATACAGGAAGAATTATAAGTTCTGGAACATCTGAGCCTAATGATTTCATTCTTTCATAAAGAATTTCACAGGCACTATCAATTTCTTCCTGACCAGTGAGAAAAAGTAGTATATCACCAGGAGGTTCACGAAGGTGTATTTGCATAATAGTTATAAGTGCAGCATCTAAATAGTCTGTTTCTGGTTCTTTAGTATACATAACTTCTACATTATAAGTTCTTCCTGGGATAGTAAAAATTGGAGCTTCAAAGAAATACTGAGAAAACTTCACAGCATCTAATGTTGCACTTGTTACTATTAACTTAAGCTCTGGTCTTCTCTCTACAGCTTTTTTTAGTAATCCAAATAAAACGTCTGTATTAATAGTTCTTTCATGTGCTTCGTCAAGCATTATAACTGAATAAGCTTTCAAATCCATGTCTACTAAACATTCCCTTAACAACATACCCTCAGTCATGTACTTTATCACGGTATCCTGACTTGTGCAATCTTCGAAACGAATTGTGTAACCAACTTCTTGTCCAAGTCGGCAACCAAATTCTTCAGCTACTCTGTTAGCTACTGACATTGCAGCAACACGTCGAGGTTGTGTACAGCCAATCAAACCACGGGCTGTATATCCTGCTTCTGCTAAGTATTGAGTCATTTGAGTTGTTTTACCAGAACCAGTTTCACCAATAACTATTAATATTTGATTTTCTTTTACAGCTTTTATAAGATCATCTTTTAATTTATATATAGGTAAATTTTGACGTTGCTCCCCTATACTTAATGTAGTCTTTTTCCCGAATGAACTTTTCTTGCCACCTATTATGTGCTTTTTCCATTCAGGTAAATCTTGCATTTGTAAACCAGTTTCCAAAGTTTTATTTTCATAATTTGGCAATGGATCAATCCAATTTTTATTCAGATTTTTAGGCATAGAATCTATTTCTTCTTCTCTTTGAAGCATTTTTTGTTCTCTACGTTCTTTTGCCAATGCACTTTGTACCATTGCTGCCTGTGCAAGTGAACCATCTGGATTTTTTACAATTCTTACAGGACTTATATCACCAAGGGCTCTGCTGTGTTTGCGAAGAAATGGTGGTACATCTTCCACAAGTTCAATCTCAACATCTTCTTCTTCATCATCATCTTCCTGTGGTAAGATTCCAGTTTCTATATTAAATTCTGCTAAATCTCTTTTATCAATGCAGGAAGCTGCTAACATTTGTTTGATTTCCCACTTTTCAGGTGACGATAATCGCTGAATTCTTTTTTTTGAATTAGTTTTGTTTTCATCATCATCTCTTAGTATTCCTAAGTTCGAAATAGGTCGATCTGGATTGCGAAAATATTTGTCATCTTCTCTAGCATTAACAGCCTGCAAAAACGGATTTAAATCCTCACCAGTTACTTGGTCTACATCCTTCATACTCAAGGATATCTTGTCTTCTGTTATCCTTAGAATTTTAACTATAACTTTTTGACCTCGAGATACAATATCATTAGTATTGTTGACTCTGCCTTCACGACTTAATTGAGAAATATGAACTAAACCTTCTCGTTTACGGAAACATCCTTCCAACTGTACAAAGCATCCAAATGGTACAACACTAACTACTTTTCCACTGTGCACTCCACCAACTTCCAGCTTCGCTGATAAATCTTCTAAGGAACTCGACCTGGACCTAGATCGTGACCGTTCTCGTTGTCTAGGACGATGTTGCCTGTCTTTCCTCCTGCTCCGATCTCTTCTATCTTTTTCATAACGATGCATTATGAAATAAAGAGGTTAGATCGTCACGGCAAAATATTGTTGAGTGCAGATAATTCTTCTTCTTCTTCTTCTATTTTATAGTGTAGCGAGTCGAAGTATAGGTAGGACTCTTACAATACCCGACAAACACCATGGGCCGAGCACAAAATTGCCATCATCGTGCCGGCAACGTTTTGTCTGACAATCTGATGAGAGTAGCTGTCGCGTTATACTACCGTCGCAAGATCTGTGTGTGTGTGTGTATGACTGGGAAAGGCGCGGGAACGGATTGTTCTGAGGCACAATTCCAACACACGCAACGTTTGCGAACAATAACAGCGTTTATTAAACTATTTACAAGATGAATAAAATAATATGTACAATGCAGCGAATACTTGAAATCGGGAACTTGGAGAGTTGGAGCGCGGTGAGACAACGTGTTTCTCGGAGAGCGTCTCGAGCGAGAATATTGGTCGCGGCGTCTGCTTCGGACTGCGGAACGCCACAATCTTGCGCCAGTTTGCGCATGAATGCGCAAATATATTATTCATCAATGATACAAGTTTCAAAAATTTAATTAATTTCAAATAGATTTATTATATTTAAAACGTCTATTCTGTAGCTTTAGCTTTTCGAATTTATCCAAGATGGTTCTTTAGCTGATGATAAAAAATATAGTTTTAAAAGTAATTAATAAGAGAAAATCTAATCTGCATAATTTATTTAAAAAAGTAAATAATTTTAATATTTATTTAAAAACGTATAAGATGTAGGGTAATTAATACAAGTTTTTGTTATAGTTTTACTACATTGTTTACTCAAATAGTTTTAAATGGCTTTCTAAATATATTTCGCAAATTTCTACTCTTTTTTAAATTTACAAATACTAACATTGGTTAAAATTAGAATGAAGATACAGTATTTTTTTAAATAATTGTATTTTTTTATTTATACTTACAATGTTTTACAATATATTAATAAGTTATTTTAATATTATACAGTTTCAATAAATTTTTGAAGAATACCTTCACTAAATTTTTCAAACAATTAAATACTTTTTTATGCTTATTCTTAATTTGAGAAAAAATATATTCAACAGCAGATTTGAAGAATCTGATACAGGTATTTACATTTTTAATTTTTACACCTTGACACCATTCATGTTATGAAATTGAAGTATAAAATTGGTCAAGCGCATAAGAATAACATTCAGTTTAAACATGAATATAAAGGCACATTTTCCTATTAGTTAACGTCTAGTCTCACAGTCAAAAAAAGTTTATGTTAAAAAATATAAATTAAATAAAATTCAACACTTCACCCTATAATCAAATTTGTACATAAGAATTAGAATGTAATTTTCTAATTGGATGCATAAGCTTTAATAAATACTTAAAAATTAATTTTACTAACTCAATTCTAATTTTTGAAAATTGTCTATCATAAATAAAACACAAATCTCTACAAACATGAAACATCATTTATAATTTCTGACGTCAAAGCTTTGTCATTTAATGCTGCAGTCAGAATGTCCTGATCCCATTGTAAACTTACTTTTGATAAACGAGTTTCTTTTTTCATTAGTAGTCTTAAAATACCTCTTGTTTCTATCAAGGTGCATAAGTTTACAAATTCTGACATATCCAAGGAACTTATTCTTCTTTTATCACAGACTTTTCTGTACACTTGATATAACTGAAAAACAAATTATTCAAATGAAAAGATTTCTAAATATAAATATGAATTAGTAGTTTTCAATACTAGTGTTACAGGAAGTGATTCTCAGGCTCGTGCGAGTTTAACGTCCGAGCGAAGTGATAATCACACGAGTCTGGAATTACCTCTCACACTGATATTGAACAATATTTTCTTATGCAACGACGGCGTAAAATGCTGATTTAGCACATGCAAGCGTGCGTAAAACAGCGATTTAAGCACCGAATTGGATAAAAAAATTAAATTGCATTTTTACCTTGCCAATATTAACATCTTTATTTTTTCCTTCATTCAAAATAAGCATTAGGGAACAAAGAAGAAGCTTCTGTTGCATAGGGAAATTATTTTGCTCTGAATCTGCATTTTGTGACCCACCATAAACTCCATTAAGCACTGAACGTACTTCTTTGAAATCAACAGGTTTTTCACATTCATTTTCTTCATTTAAGATATCTGTATTTGTACCTGAAAAAATATTGATGTGCTGAGTTAAATTTCACAACAAAATGATTAATGACCTATATAGCATTTTTGCTGATTCATATTTACCATTCTCATTGCTAGGCTGAAGTATTTGCGACATCTTTTGAGACTCAGCAATTTCCACTACTCTTCTGCCAATATCTAAGGCTCTCCTGATATCACCAGACACTGCTGCTACTTTTCCTGCTAGAAGTTGCATGGCTGTACCAGTAAAAATGTCTAACACATTAGCTTCTCTCAACCTTTCTGTTATAATATCCATAATTTGTTGCTTTGAATATGGTTTAAAATGTAACAGTGTTGGTTTAAGTTCACACCTTGCTTGTAATCTTGGTAATATTCTGTCTGTTAAATCTAATGCATTGGCAATTCCTACTAATACAATTTTAGAATTTGGTAAAGATGGCCACTCAAATATTGAATAAAGTACTGACTGATTTTTGCATTCCAATTGATCCATTTCATCAAGTACTAATAACAACATTTTGTGAGAATCAGCCAGATATTTTTCAATAATTGCTTTGCTATTTTTTCCAGATTTTGGGGCCTTTATTCCCAATTCTTGAATAATTTTAGTGTAAATGGTAACTGCAGATTTCATAGTTGTGCAATTAACATAAACAATCTGGAATGCTTGCTTAAGCTTTGGTTTCAGCATAATTTGAGAAAGGCATGCAGTTTTCCCTGTGCCAGGTGGGCCAGAAACATACAGGGAACCTGATGACTCATTCTTTAAATGCTTCTTAATATATTCTTCCAACTTTCTAAGCTCTTCCTCCCTGCCGATGAGATTTTCTGGTAAAGAGCTGTGCAAAGCCTTACGTGCTTCGCTGTATTTACTTTTAGATTTGCCAAACAATCTTTTTGGAGCTAATTTATCTTCTTTTGGTTCAGGCGATATTAAACTCAATTTACTAATCAAACCAGAGGGTGTAGTCGGAGAAAGAATTTTTTTCATTTTTGGTGGTGTAGAACCATTTTCATCCTCTGAAGAATAAAAAAGAAAGTTCAAAACTACTCGACTACTATAAAAAAAGTTGATGAATACATCAAAAATTTATCTTACCACTAGAAGTATTTTTTCTCCTGACTGATTTCGGAGTCTTCGTAATATTGTTATTTTTATTGTCAGTGTTCTCACAGTCAGAATCGGATTCCGATTCACTACTTATGTCAACTATTTTTTTAACTGTCGGCGTGTACTTCGCGTTTGGAGTACTCCTGAGCGTTGCATTGGTAAAGTCCAAAGCTGGCGAGGCTTCTTTCAGCCCGTAAAAACTTTTCTTGCGAATAGTGAACGGAATCTTCGTCTGTACACTCATTTTATTGCTCGTTAAAAAAACCACTTTCAGTCAATAAAAATTAATGTCGATTAAAATGCGAAGAGCCAGTAACAGCGGGGAGCTTGGTGGGCGTCCGTCAATGTAGGATTTATTCCAGCGGTGGAGAAATATTAATCACCTGCTCGGTACGGAGAGACCACTGCAACTGGTGCCCAAGTGGCAGTTGTTTTCGCGGACTATGGGTACAGAAGCGCGGGAAACTGCATGTGCGCGCGCTACAGCTGATCGGTATTTGCTGACTCGCGGATTGACACCGCGTGACCTCGTTTTACCAATCAGGCCAGAAATGAGCTTTCTGAGTGTAAGAAGGAGAGAAAATATTCAGTGACTGTCGAAATACTTAAAATTACGCGCGCGCAACGTCTTTCATGGGAGGCGCTGTAAAATCCATAGAAAGCGGTAAATTCAAACAAACAAGGTATTTTAAGATCACGAATAAAAATCACTTTTTTTATATTTTATCGTTTTATTTAAGTTTTCTTTTTCCTATTGTAGATCGAATTTATACGCATGATTAATTTTAAGTATAAAAATATTGGTTTTAACATTACAACTTGATTTTTTACTAAATTAAATCTTCAATTGTTATATTGTTATAACAACTTTCAAAATTCCGTAAACAAATGTAACTGTTATGAATAGTTATTCGCAAATTTCGTTGAAATTATAATGTGTGCGTTTACGTGTCTTTGTATGGGTATTCATTAAAATTCGTCCCTCTCATGGCAAAATCTGAAACTACGAATCAAGCCTCGTAGACTTTCCGGTACCCTGCCGGGCAGCCGGGCTTCATCGTTTCTCTTCCATATTGGTTTTAGAAGCGAACGGACGGCGGATCCACCAGGATTCGTAATCCGCAGCGATCGAGAATTCTAGAGTGATCTAGATTTCTCAAACCAACAAAGATGAGAGCGAAGGTAATTCTGCACAATTATTGTTATTTATTTTTTTATATTTTTTTATTTTTTTGCTATTTGTGATTTCTTTAACAAACACGTCGCAACGTTAACCTAAGGGACATGTTTTTCGCGTGTCCACTTGATTTTAGTGTGTAGAGAAAACTTACAAGTTGCTTTAACACTAACTATTATTATTGCAAACAAATTTTTTTCGTTTATTTCAATTTTTTATTGAGTTTTAAATACTTCTGAGGTATTCAAACTTGCATTTTTTAGCATTGATGATGATGCTCTGGTGATCTTAATGATCTCAACGATCTTGCTCTGTTTACTTTTCATTTAATGAACATTTATCTTCACTGTTTGTTATAGTAAATATTAAACGTTTAAAATTTTTCTTTTTCAGTGGCGTAAGAAGAGGATGCGGAGGCTAAAGCGCAAAAGGAGGAAGATGCGTGCGAGGTCTAAGTAGATTGTCACCATCTCAACCTGTAAGTATTAATTTTTTACACTCTGTATCTTAAAATACATTTTTTATAAGTTAATATTTATAATTATGTATTTTGCTTGTTAAACTTGTAAAACTTCATTGTTGCATTGAAGAAACAGTAAGTCAGTTAGTACAATATAAACTATGTTTGTATTACTCAACTCGTTTTACTGAAGGATAAATTAAAATGTTAATTTTCTGTAATTTTTTTATATTTTTACTTTAATATTAGCACACAAAATTTTCAAATCAAATTAATTTTTGTGACCACATGCTCAAATTATAACCCAAAAATTTGAAATTGGAAGATCGAATAAGTTTGAAATTCTAAATTTATCAAGTCATTTGTTGTAGTTTATTTGTTAATAAGAATCCTACTGCAAAATAATCAAATACATTAGTCATTAGCCATTTATTAAATTTTTAGAAATTTTTATAACTAACTTGTTTTCAGAGCACTCCCATGATTTATAATTATTTTGTACCTATACTATCTATGTGAAATCTAATGAGTTTTTTCTTCATTTTCTGTTTTAGCTGTGCCTGTAATGCTATCAACTACTATTGATTGTCAGCCACCATCAAATTTACAGAATTAAAATATTGTTTATTCTACGACCACCTAATCGCACAGAGAAAAAATTTTATAAAATTCTTATCTTGCTTGGTTCAATAAAAAAAACTTTTCAAGATAAACCAATATTCAATTGTAAATTATTGTAACACCCATCCTATTAATCCACTTTAATTTTATTTAAAATACCTTAATTTTTTTGTCTTTTTTTAAAAAGTAATTGAATGAATTTGCATGCCGATCATTTAAAAATGTATCAAAATAATTATTTAATATATACATTGCTTTAGTCAGTATTAAATTAAAAAGACTCAATAGTTTGTTAATTAAAAATATATTACCCGAAATAACCAACACACGTGTATAATGCACATGAATAAATGGTATATGATATATCATATACTTATATATTGTATTTGTATGGAATTGTACAAATATAATACATATATCTACGTAGTCCACGTGTTTATAATGTAGATATTTCTGTAGCCCAGTAGATGTCCTAAATGATCAAAGAAAGATGTCGCGTTCATTGATTCATTCAGTAAAAATATTGCATAAAACGCATGTATGTAAGTGTAAAGTGATGAATAATGAGTATATTTATAAAAACAGAAAAATTTCAACGTCCATGCAAAATTACTTGAACAAAAATACAGCCGAAGATGAAAGTGTAAACAAAAAAGATGAAGAACATAACCTTCCTTCTGCTTTAACTGCAAAATATAAAGTATTTCGAGATGAAGATGCGCCGGTAATTTTCGATGTAATGGAAGAGAAAAAAAGAATAGAACTCAATGAATTGAACATTGAGGAAGATGAAACTGATCCTTATGAAGGAATCAATTTGGAGCGTACGTTAAAGTGCACATTTTATTTGTGACATAAATATTATATATTTTTCGAAGTAGTACTTTTTGCAATAATATTTCATATTTATTTAAAATTTTTAGATGGTGCCACTGGAGTTTTTGAAATAGGTGAGCTTGTTGAATTACTAAACCGAGACAATGCTAGACAAATTTTTGTAGCCTCAGTGCCACAGGAATTCAGTTATGTCGATTATATTGTAATCGTCTCAGGAAAATCTCCTAGACACATGCTGGCATTGGCAACCATTGTCCGCAAAGTATTCAAATTAAAAAAATACAAAAATGAAGATGTACCTAAAATAGAAGGAGAAGGTTCCAAAGATTGGATGGCAATTGATCTAGGTAGTTAAATATTTGCTTATCCAGTTTTTTTAAATTTAATTATAACAAAATTAACTTCAGTTAATACTTAAATATAAAATGTTCAATTAGGTAATATAGCACTTCACATTTTTTCTCGCGAAGCAAGAAAAAAATATGATTTAGAAACTCTTTGGGCAGTTGGCTCTGAATATGATGATATATCAAACATTAAGGATACTGAAGTTGATATTATGGACAAATATAGTGCATTCTTAAAAGATCTTCAGCCAGCTGAATAAAAAGAAGTCTTCTGTAAAAATGTATATAAATTGTACAAAACTATTAATAGTAGTAACTTTTAATTTTTATCTCAATTAAAACATAACATTACTTTTTAATGTTATTGATTTACTCATTACCCAAAATTAAATTAATTTTTAATCAATAATTTAAAACTTAATTAGTAATTTATGAACATGAGTAAACATGAAAAAGATGAATATAAAATCCGCAAAAAGCCAAAATAAAAATTCCTATTGGAATTAAAAAAAATCGTAGTGCATCCCCTCAACTCTGCCAGTCGACTGTACACAATACACATAGTAAAAAAAAAGCACGCTCGGACGTTACGCACACGTGCGCGCGCCACATGCACATGTACGTGCGGCACGTTACGTGGGTGGAGGAGGTGGGTGGCCAGCTGATCCTCCCGCGCGTGTCCACCGCCGCTATCTCCCGGGGGGGTTTCGCCCCACCGCGCCTCGGGGCAATTACACAGCGCCGCGCGCGGGCACGGCTCGCCGCTCCTCAAAGACGGAGCGATCACGGTCAAGCGGCTCGTGTATACGTGCGCGCATAGTCTTATCGGGATATGCATCTGCTCGGAGCGGGCGACCCGCGCGTTTGTTGTGACTAATTGGCCCATTTTCCACTTCCTTTCCGAGTCGCCGCCCAGGTAGTAGGCACTGCCCCTCCGGAGCGCGCGGACATCGCGGATTTCCCGTGTATTCGCCGTTTTAGGTCACTCCGAGTCGAGATAATGAGCGGCCAGTGACGCTTCCCAGTATACAGTGTATCTACAGCTGCGCGAGTGTGGAGTTCAAAAGTGTACGCTGTTTTCATTCGGGAATCGGAGCATTTTTTTCGTGACAATGTGAAGCGAGGGTGTGCAGCGTTGTTGAATTTTTAACAGTGACACGTTAAAGGAGAGGAGCGACGAGGTGCGAAGTGATAAGGCGAAGTACAATGGAACACTTGCCAAAGTTTAATCTGAGCTGATAAAAAATATGATAAAGATGACTCAACCTTACAATTATCATTAATCATCGGACTACTGCTTTGAGTGATGGTTATTGGATTTCATGAAAATTTAAAGATTTATGTGATACAATTATAAATTGTGTACCGCTGCAAGGACATAACAAGAAAAATGGCCCAAACTGCAGAAGAGTTATGCACCAGAAAGTCAACAAAATGTATGAAAGTTCCTTTGAAGTCAAAGGAACAAATATACTTAATATTTTTAATACCTGCTATAGTGAATTGCTTGGTGTATGTTGTACACTTCTCAGCAGACTTAGTAGTAGCGGTGCAACACTTTAGAGAGCATAATCCAATATGGGGAAGCATCACAATTGGCTTCATGTACGCACCTGCTCTTGCTTATTTTGTACTAACAATTTCAAGACCAGATTGGTGGATGACCGAAGATGATAAGTTGTATAAAGGAGCTTTTTTGTGGTTTTTACTGCAAGTTGTTAAGCTTATAGCTTTTCCACTTTTTGCTCTTTACAGGTAAAATATTTAACTAATTTAACATGTTTTATTACTATATTAAAATTTTATTATAATCATATTATTCTTTTCAGATATGCTGGACTTATAGTGCTGTCCATAGATGCAATCATGTTAAATGGCGAAGAAAGAAGGAAAACATTAAATGTTGCTGCAGCACCAGCTGCAATAGAATTGTATTTCTTTCTTCAAGCTTGGTTTCAGGCTGCCCCTCAGGCAGTTTTTCAAACACATCTACTATTCAGGCAAAGACTTACTCCTCGTACTCACCAGTCAGGTATAGAGTAAATCTTTTATTTTAAAAAGAAATCTTTAATTTTAAGGGAAATATTTTCAATAATGTAAAATAAAAATTATTCAAATTTACTTTACAGAAGTGGTACATGCTTTATGTATTTTAATGTCTGTTTGCATAATGGCTATCAAAACTACATCATTTCAAAGATATGAGAGTCAAAGAATAAGTGGTAGAAAAGTACCATGGGCTATGTGGCTGAAAAAATATAGAATTCAGGTAAATTTTGTTTGAGTAAATAAAATGATTACTCATTTTAATAATTTGATAAATTTTGATTAAAATTGCATTTGATACAACTTTAATAATTTTATTAAATTGACCCACTGTCATTGATGGCATACATAAACACCATACAATTTTTTTATAATTTTCAAAATTGATTGTATGAATAACTAAAGAAAAAAATTATTAAACTTGTTGAAATATTTATAGCAGCTATTTACAGCATGACTAATGTCATAAATTTAATTTTAGGAACTGGAAAATCTTGAAGAAAAACAATTACTTCAATCAACCATAATTCCTCAAACAGAAGTAATTGAACAAATTCAAAATGAAAATTCTCAAGTTGAAGATAATGCATCTGAAAATAAACGTGAATCTCGCGTTTTGGAAAGGCAAAACTCTTCAACTCCACCATTACCACCAAAAAATGTTAAAATTAAACCACCTCCAGCACCTCTTCGAGGTATTACTTCAATTACACCCCTACCAGTGCCAGATATGCCAGCACCACCTAGACCAGATTCTATTGTACTTGATCCAGAAGATGTGAAAATAGAAGAAATTCCAAAGGCACCAGTAGTAGATGACAAAACAAATGATAGAGCATTTGAAAGAAGTGAAAGCATTAAAATACCAAAAAGGAAAAATTTTGCAAAAGGACTGGAAGATGATGATCCAGTTGGGACATTTTTATCATTTTTATGGTGGTTTTTGTTCATACTTCCACGTGTTTTATCAATAGCAATTTTCTATGAATTTTATACTGTCTACGTATTGCCAGTACTGGGATTGCATTATATTTTTATGATTGCTTACTTATTTTACTATGCTAAGTATTATGACATTATGAGTTTTTTCATAAACTTATGGCTTGGATTAGTATATATTTTTAGTATGATTGAATATCGGGTTAAATTTAAGTACGCCGATAAGTGGCTTGTTTTTTACTATATATTTGTAATTTTACAAAATACTTTTATGACATTATTTTGGTATTTTTATAGTGAATGGGATGGATTTTGGTACTCATACTCATTTTACATCATTTTTATTTGTATGAGTCTTTGCCTTTTGTCTACAACAGTGTACTATTTACTGTTAAAACCAAAAAAACGCAGGATTTACGTTACTTAAAAATTATGATTAAAAATACTTTGTGTACAATTGCTTAATGCAAGTCTATTTATAAACATATCTTTCAAAAGGAATGTTGATCACCATTTTCATAACTTAATTATTACAGCATTTTTAATGCAACACATACTGATAGAGCTTAGGCTTTTTAATTTAAAATAAGAATATTATTTATGTGATTTTTTACAAAATATGTAATAGATTACTTAATATTTTAACTAGAAATTAAATCATATATGTATTCTTCAATAATAAGTATTTGCAATGGTTAAAAATGTTAATAACTAAATCAAAAGACTGAACAATACCATTTGCAGCAGAGAAAGACTTAAGAAGTACAATTACTGTACATTGTACTTTATCTTTGATGTTAATTTTTTCTTGCAGTAATTTTTTTTATATATAAGATATATAAATAATGTGAATCCACTGACTGTTATAAACCAGTCCATTTTTTACCAAATATGTATACTTATTTACAAGACATTATACTGTGTGCAATAAAAATATTTGTACAAGTATTATTCTTTGTTATTTATAAATGATTTTTTATCAAAATCTGTACACTCAAAGTAAGCATAATTTGTAATGCTTAGTCTTAATTATAAAATATTAAAAATATTTATTTTTTAATTAAACCTTAAAAAATTTGATTTTAACACTTAACAAAGTATTTTCTTAATAATCACCTTTCTTTTTTTTTTAAATAAAGAATTTAACATTTTTCAAACATGAATACTAGAATCTCTGTGAAGATTACCTAATTGAGCTTCAAATAGGATGTCATTAATTAACTTCTCAGCAATTATTCGTTGATCTAATCGCATATGTCGAAGTTTAGCAGCTACATTTCTTCCTATTGCATCAAATTCATCCTCCACTATTATAGAATTATTATGAGTAACTCTTAACATTTCATTTGTTTCAATTTCTTCAGATTTTCGTTTCTTGAGACCAGCAGGCTCTACCCATTCTGTTTGTTCATAAGTTTCTTCATTTGGTGCCTGACATTCTTCCTGCAAATTAAAAAATATTTGAAATATTAATATGATTCAATCATGTCAAAAACATTAATTTTAAAATAAAAATAACAATTATAATTTAATTAATAAATAAAAATTAAGGCACGAAACATTGTAATAAATAAGAAATAATTAAATGTAAAATACATAAAGTATGAAATTTTAACTTTTTAATTAAGGTAACATTTATCTACTCACAGTCTTAGGAAACTTCTTCAATCGACTTTTTGTTCTTATAATTTCTGGACATTTATCTTGTGATAAATCGATGTAAATTGCAGCTGGCCTTCTTTGATTAGATTTGCACTTTATTTTCTCAATTAAAAGTGGGTGTACTCTCTAAAAATATAACAAAATTTTTTAATTTTGTAAAAAATAATGGGTAAATTAAAATTATTTTTTTACCTTAACATGGCTTAAGAAATTGCCAGTAGATTTAAGATTTCCATTGAGCAATTTATGACATTGCAAACACCTTGCTGTAACATTTGTATCTTCCAATCTCATAACACTAAAAAATTCTCCATCTAAAATAGCTGGTAACCTGACAGGTGTTAAAGTAACATTTTGTTGAGCATTTGACTGTATAATCTGCGAAATCTGACTATTCTGTTGATGAGTTGGAGATTGTTGAATCGCTTCATGATTTTCTTCCCCTTCAATAGCATTAACATCTTGAACTGTTGTTTCCGCAGTCACAGTCTGCGCAATATCTTGCTGCGGGGTACCATCAATCATACAAGACTCAAACCCTTCAATCTTGCCGTCAAATCGTTGAGTTGTAAAAGTCTCCATGACTTTTAATATAAATATTAGAAGAAATTTTCTTCAAACTTAATCACATTTAGCTCCACTTTTTTTATGCAGCTGTCCTAAAAATAGAAAAATTTATAAAATGCGATTTTTATTGTGTTCATATTTAAAGTCCACGATTTTAAGTATATTATTTATCTTTCTCTGCAAGAGTTTAAGATAAGCCAACAGATAAGGGTAAGACATACTTAAGTTGACTATATATTAGATGATAGATGAGGTTACTTTCATTAAAAAATACAAACATTAGCTGACGTAGATAAATCATTTGAAAATTCGTTTAGAAAGCATTTAGCTTTATGATCACGCAAAAGAAATTTCATTCATCGACTCACCGTCAAAACAGCAACATTATTTACTGTGCAAAATGAAATATTTCGTCGACGTGTAATTCCCGTCGCAAATTTTACGACGCCCGCTCGCAGGTTTTGTAGGTTATGAAAATCTCATCTGGGTGGGGACTGGGGAAACACTGAAGCAAAATAAGATTATCAACTATTTCTGGTTACGTTTCCGTAATTGCACTTAGTTATTAGTGGAATATTTTTCACGTAAAATATGCAGTGAAACGTAAGCGGCGAGCTACGTTACATTGTAAAATGAATTACACCTCTTTGATTGGTTGAACAATGAATGCGTAGTAAACATACCTTTCCGACAATTTCCGACGCCCACGTGCGTACGTACCTTTAACTCGCTGCCCTAACCGCAAACATATATCAACGCACTATAGTAACATAGTAGTACGTTTTGTAAACAAAATAATGATATAGGGAGTTTAATTTTTTTTCTTTGAGCGGCGAAACATTGAATGGTAATAGAGTGCAGACTTATTTTCAAAATAGAAACAGCATTGTTTTGTAAATAGAGCGCGATCATCTAAAACGGCAATGTTGCCAACTTCGGCGTAGTTCATAATAGTTTACATAGGTGCAATAGGTAGCGACTAGCGAGGAAAACGATCTGGTCGATCGTTGAATTTAATTTCACGACACTAATGCCACGAGCAGCCAACCAAACGTTTTAACTTCGTACGCTTAGATGAAAGATTTGTGAAAAATAAAGCGTCGTAATGTCTGCGGAACCTGAAACCACGGAAAAAGCGGTAGATCAAACGGAAAAAGCGGACGATCAAACGGAAAAAGTGATAGATCACACGAATTTAGTTGCAAACCACTACAATGCACTGGAGGAAAAAGGATTATTTCAGAGAAATCAAAGTCGTATAGTATATATGAGAAATTTTAATAACTGGATCAAGAGCATGCTTATAAGTAAGTAAGCAAAGTTGTTTTATCTTTAAACGGTATGTGTTGCTCCTTATTTGTAACTCTTATTTATGTTTAGATGAGTATTTGGAAAAAGCCAAACAAGGTAAAAGTCATGGTGATCCATTCAGGGTATTAGACATGTGCTGCGGCAAAGGTGGTGACTTATTGAAATGGAGGAAAGCAAATATAACTCATTTAATATGCGCTGACATTGCCGAAGTATCTGTAGAACAGTGTCAAAATAGATATAAAGACATGGGTAGCAAAAGGTACGCTCCACTCTTTACTGCAGAATTTTTGGCTCATGACTGTACAAAGGTATCTGTCTTTTATTTGATAACTTTTAATAGAATAATTAATAAGATACAAAAGTAGACACCTAGTTTTATGTTAGTCTGCACTGCAAAAAGCCATCTGACAGTTAATTTTCAGGTACGACTACGAGAAAAATATAAGGACCCCAGCCTGCAGTTAGATCTGGTCAGTTGTCAATTTGCTTTTCACTACAGTTTTGAATCTCTTCCTCAAGCAGAATGTATGTTAAGAAATGCCAGTGAAAGTCTCAGACCTGGTGGTTATTTTATTGGTACGATTCCAAATGCAAACGAATTAGTGTAAGTAATTTACTTTTTGGAGTCACTCTCATAACCAGAAAAATTGTTTTACAAATTTTTTTTAATTTTAGTTCCCGATGGCAGAAAGCAGAGGGCAATAAATTTGGAAACAATATCTACAGTGTAGAGTTCCAGTGTGATAAAAATAATATACCCCTTTTTGGAGCAAAGTACAATTTTCATTTAGAAGGAGTTGTTGACTGCCCAGAATTTCTCGTTTATGAGAAAATACTTTGTAAATTAGCATGGAAATTTGGACTAGAATTAGTTACATTTGAAAGGTAAATAAATTTAAAAATAAAAGATTATTGGTTAACGCTGTACATACAAAACTGTATTATGCAATGCAAGCTATACTATTTGAAGTTAAAAGTAATGGACAACTTTGATGTTTTACAGTTTCGAAAGTTTCTATGAAAAAAAGAAACAAGACGGTAAGACACTTCTCAGTAGAATGCAAGCTTTAGAATCTTATCCACCATACCATGATGTACCATTAAGTGCTGAAAATTCGCAAGAATATCAGCACGCTGTTGACCACATGCAAACTTCTACTGGGCATCGTAAAATAGGAACACTTTCAAAGGCCGAATGGGATGCTATAAGTGAGTTTTCATACTACATTTTAAAATAAAAAAATGTGAATTATGGTTAGTTTATATCAATATTTTTTCAGCCTTGTATGCAGTGTTTGCCTTTCAGAAAGCAAAAACTGTGTGGAATTCTGAAGGGAAACCCGAATATGTTAAAAATTAACAATGACAAGTTAATTTTTATTTTAATCAATTGTACAATAGACTATTTTTTTAATCGTGATTAATTTTTAATGATGGCAATGTTATGATTTTTACACTATCATTAAATTTCTTTAAATTTTTTAAAGAACCTCGCGTTGCTAATTATTATTCAATTGGTGTTTCGTAACTTTTTGAAGGATTAATAAGACATTGCATGCAGTACAAAATAATAGATAACTTAAAACTATTATAATTTATTAAATCAATAAAATACAACTATTTCATGTTTTACGAAATACCACATCGTATACTTAATATTTTTTAGTGACTTTGTTTTAATCGTGTTCGTCGACTTTTTTTTATTGACGCATTGCATTTATCTTAATTATGAAATTTTTTAAAAATAAAGTATCTCGCATTTATACAAGAAACCTCGTGTTTTACTTTTTGTCATTTGCAATTTGCTACCTGATATGCCACGCGAGCATTAAATATAAATGAAAGTAGCGACGGAAAAATATCTAAAGTACAAATGCAAAGATTGCAAAGATGAATCGACTGAGTAAACGGAGAGAGGAAGAAATTCAGCTCGAGTGCACACATGTACGATAGGTATGTATGCAAACATCGAGCGGTCGGCCTAAGAAAAACTCGTTCGGTCGTTTGGCTAGACAGGTCTTCGGATACAAGGGTACTATTATTTTATTTTATTCTTTTTACTTTTTTTTTCGTTTTGTTTAATGTGGGTTTGAACTCTTCCATACATTCTACCCTCGTTCCGAATGTTACACCTTCTCTTATTCCTCATAAATCAGCAAATTTCCCTTATCTTAATTTTTTTCTTTTTAGTTTGTTTCTACTGATAGCGTCGTATTTCTTGTTGTTATATTGAAATATCGTCCAGTAGCTGACTATTATCAGAGATACTAAGATTAATAAAACATCTTATATTTGAATGAATTTGTATCATTCAACTGATATCTTAATAACTGGAGAATCTATCATTTTTTAGTTTAAAAATATTTTAGTTTCTTTATAAAACTTTTTAAACAATCAGCTTAACTTTAACGCGTGAAATTCTTTTGAAAATTCTTGAAATTATTTCATAACAAACTCTCAAATGTTTTCAAATAAAGGTGATATCGATTGTATATGCAATGTACATTTACATCAACAACATCAACGCTATTAAAATAAAAATAATTTTTTTCTTTTACTTAAAAACAAATGTAAAATCATTTACAATACTTCATGTACAGTATAATGCTATGGCTAAAAATTTAACAATTCCGAAAATTCGTAACGTTTGTGTTGGTCGAAGAAAAAGTTTACTTTCTTAAAAATGATTTATTATTTTTTGTTAGTTAATAAAAGATAATTTAAACAGATCGTGCTTATATTTACGAATTTTTTCAAGTCATTCAGTTATTATACGTTGGTAAATAACACTGTTCGTTTCATAACACGCTGAAAGAACGTTTTGCCCGAATTCAAACGTAGTTTCAGAAGAATTTATTTACAACCATAAATAATTTATGCAAAGTTATAGGAATGTTTGAGAAAAGTTTTCAGAAGCTGTTACAAATGTTCCAGTGCTTTCTGTGAGACGTACATAAAGCGTATATAAGAAAGCTGCATTTATTGAAAGATAAATTTGTTTGTGAACTTTTCAAGAGTTTCCAAAACGTCTTCGAATATTTAAATAACGATTCAAGAACAATGTTGAAGTTGTATATTTAGACAATGTTTCATAAAATTACAATCCATTATTATTATTATTCACGGATCACCGGATCACTGGTCAGCGTTTGGATTAGAGCGAAGTAAACTACTTACTACTCTCTAAAAGAATCAAGTCATTGCAACGTATAATTTTTATCATTTACTTTTACTTTTATGCTATTTTAATTTTTTAAGTTAAATTTGAATATTTATATTTTCTAGATACTACAAAGTTTATTCTAATTAATTTTTTATCATTATATTGCCTTGTGGAGCTCCATCATTTTGTTTTCGACTGTGAATACCGGTTTCTATTATAACGGTTAACAGGAATATAGTATATGCTTAAGCTGCACTCAGCCATTCACCCCGCCGCATCAGTGCAGAGTGTGAAACTCGGGGTAGTTGGGGTAGAGATAGTCGGTACCACTGTACTTTTAAATCAAAATGGCGTCTTACTATTACTTGTACCTGTACATATGTTTATACTACGTACATACAATTTATGCATTAAGTCTGTGTATCCACTACCTATGAAAGAATCACATTTATGCTCTTGTGTTTATATATATATCTACACGATAAAAAATCGACGAAGCTCAGGATCGAATACCCGCGACCTCGGCCGTGACAGTAAAAGAGATTTACACGTCTTTAGCTTCATAAGACTATAAGCAATCTATACTATAGATTATTGCTGTACTTTTTATACTAGCATTCAGTAAGCTTCAATATTGTAATGATGTATGTTATAATATTGTTACTATAGATTGTGCTGCAAAAAAAAAACATTAAAAAAAGTTATATGGGAAAAAAGTAAATGATTTCATGTTATAAGTAATAAGCAATAAGATTGCAGTACAAAGATTTCGGAGTTTTGATCTGCTTCAATAGCCGTTTGCCGGGTGATAGTCACCGCTTCGATCGAAGATGTATATGCGAGGCAATGCATATTAGATAGCTACGACTACTCCGTGTATCGTTATACGACTGTAAACGTTAAAAAACGATTAACGTATTTTTTTATCAGATTTTAAGAATAATTTCTTTATACATTTCAGCACTTCAAATTTTTTATAAGAATGAATTAACGATTCGTCCTATAGCTATAGCTGAACTATAGCTAATAAAAAAATTAAAAAAAGTACACTTATTTAAATAATTTAGCTTACAATAAACTACAATTTTAATCATTGCTTTATATTACAATAACTAAAAAAAAATTGAAATAGTACAGTTTTGTTAAAAAAAAATAAATAAAATATAACAGGAAGCGTCGATCTTATATCCCTTTAAATGTTCGATGAAAACGTTAGGCATATAAGTAGCATCGCATTCACATCGAGTATTCTTCGTGTACAAGTTCCAAGATCGTACAAAGAAACAGGGAGATATAGCGTGCACATAGCGTGGCACGGCAGTCTATACATCGTACGCACAAGAGAGAAAGAGATGGAGAGAGAGAGAGGGTATCCCACAACCGGCGCATGCGCACTGACCAATTTCCAGCACTTAGACGCTGGCACGATGCGCTCGGTCTTAGTCGTTTGCCGAGGCAAAGGCAGGCGGCGAAAGAGAGAGGCAGCGTCGGCACTTAGTCGCGCGAGCGCGCCGCACTCTCGGACTTAGGCTCGCATCGCGCCGAGCGGCCCGTGCGTCGCTCTCTCGGTCTCTGACTCTGAACGGAGGTGGACGAGCCGCTTCTCGCGCTCTCCATTGCTACACTCGTATACGAGTATACCGCCGCGGCCGCGCGCGAGGCCTGCTCTCCTCGGCGTCGCTGCTCGCCGCGTCTATACTTACGTGTCCGCTGCCCGCCTCCCCGGGCGCTCCGTCGTCCGCATCCGTCGTCGTAGGAGCGTCGGTGTGAGCGAGAGAGCCAGCCAGCGTGTGTGCAACGGGCTCGCTCGCTCTCGCGCGCGCGCGCGCTCTCGCAGCTCTACAGCCCAAGCCAGCCAGCGAAGCGAGGGGACATAGAACGGGCGAGAGAGCGCCGTTCTCATTCTCGGCTCGCGCCAGAGTCTATCACCCGCACAGCCGCCTGAGATGGAGGTCGAACAGCCCGTGCCCAGGGCCGACGTCGACCTGGTGAGTAGCCATTCCTCGTCCACTCGAGCCCGGGAACCCGTTTGCACGCTCGGTTTTGCGATTCGGCCCTCCGGGCGGCCTCCTCGCTCTTGCGCCTCGCAGCTCGGCGGAGACGCGAAATTTTTCTAAGTCCCAAAATGGCGTCTGCGACTAAGTCCCCACGTAAGCGCCGCGCGCGGCTATGTTCCCTCGGCGCGCGTATAAGCATCGCCCCGCAGCCGAGAGATCGAAGCCGTGCGCTCGCCCGGATTCTTAGGTTTTTTTATTTGTTTATTTATAGGGTTTTTTTTTTTCGAGACTCGGGAGTATGCACGGGTTTTTTTATATCTTTTTTTATTACGGGCTCGGGCTTATGGGACGCGTATGCAGTCTCGGGGAATGCATAGGATACGCGCTGGCGACACTTTGAAACTTTGCTCTTTTATCGTTGCAGGAGAAGAAGGCCAAGGAGAATAGCAGTGCCGCGGGTAATCATGGAGGTGAGTGTGCACGATCGCTTTTGGCGTTTTTTTTTGCTCCTTTTTTTCTCCTGCACACTCGGCGATGCTCGGAAATTTGTAGAGCGATCCGGCGAGGAGACGTACGAAAGAAACAGATATATTCGGCACGTGCTCTGAATTGGATAAGGGATTGATTTTCAAGCTTGCGCGAATGCCGTTCGATCCTTTGTAGAGCAGCCAAATTTTAAATTTAAAGAGACCTGTTAACTAAGCTCCATCTCTGCCTGCTGGTGAATTTATTTTCACTTTTTTTTGTACACTTGTATAGTACCTCAAGTTCAGAAGCATGAAGCCACAGAACTTATGTCAAGCATTGGTAGATTATCTCTTGAAATTTCTGGAACAAACTTTTACATAGCAAACAGATGGTTACTCTTTATTCAAAAATTTAAAAAATATGTATGAACAATGTAGTTTTTTCTATATTTATACATTTTTTTATATTAAATTTTAATTATTTTTTAAATATAATAACATATTATATATACATTTTTTTAAATTTAATAAATTTTCTTGTTATGTGAGGTATATTTCATGAATTGATTTCATAAATCCTAATATTGGAGCAATTGTAATTTCTTGTAAATTTATTCTTTTTAAAATTTTTCGATATTCTACAGATTATTAAAATACTTATAGAAAATAAAATTATTATATTGTTTATAACTGTTTCATTTAATATAATTTTGTACATAATTTAATATGGTTAGATGCTCAAATGAATGGAATGACCAACGGTTACGACCACAAAAAGGAACACAAGTCTGAGCATAGAGACAAAGATAAAGAAAGGAGTCATAAGTCTGAACATAAGGATAAAGAAAGGAGTAAGGATAAAGAAAAAAGTCATAAAAGTGAGCACCGTGACAAGGATAGACATAAAGATAAGCATAGCTCAAGTTCCTCAAAGGATAAAGATAAAGAAAAGCATAGTAGTAGCAAGGATAAAGAAAGAGAAAAGGATAAAGAAAAAAGTAGAGACAAAGATAAAGACAAGAAGAGCAGCAGCTCTTCATCAAGTCGAGATAAAGATCATAAGAGCTCAAGCAGCTCAAGTCGAGATAAAGATAAAGATAAAGAAAGGAGTAAGGACAAGGAGCATAAGTCAAGCTCCAGTTCAAGTTCTAAAGACAAGTGAGTATTTTTTCTTTTAAAAAATTTATAGCTAGAATCAATTTACCTAATTGATGATTACAAATAATTGATTCTTTTGTACTAAAAAAGACATCACAGCTCAAGTTCTAGAGACAAGGAAAAGGATAAGGAAAGGAGTAAAGACAAAGACAAGCACAAGGACAGACATAGTTCCTCTCAGAGGGATAAAGACAAGGAAAAGAGCTCTAAGGATAAGGAAAGAAAACATTCCTCTGAAAAAGAAAAAGATCGTCATTCCACGTCCCATACTGACAAGGATAAACAACGATCCTCTGAAAAGGACAAGGAGAAGCATAGTTCCTCTGAAAAAGATAAGGACAAAGACAAACATCGGCATGACAAGGACCGAGATCGGCACCGACATGAAAAAGAAAAATGTAATTTAATAACTAATTTTTTTATAAGACAGCCTAATTACAAAAAATTTTTTACAATTTTAAACCTTTTTGATCAGTTTTGTGTTTTTCTTTATTAAGTTTTACATAATTGTTTACAGCTAAACATCGAGATGATAAAGAAAAGAAGGAAAAGGTTAAAGATGAATTTAAAGTCAAGGAAGAAATCAAGGTGAAAGATGAACCTGAATCTCAAAATGACTTCAAACTCAAAACTGTAACTACAGTTTTTCTGTATTCAATTACTTCAGTTGCAAAAGAATGAATATTTTATTACTTTTAAATTTTTAGGAACCAGAATCCTTCAAAGAACAAGAAGATTATGATAGTGGAGATGAAAGCAGACTTTACATAAAAGAAGAAGAGGAAGAAGTAAAAGAAGAAAATAGCTTAGATTCAACAGATTTAAATGATACCAGGCTATCGGAAATGCACAACACCACTCTTAAAACAGAAGAATCCGATGAAGATATGCCTTTGGTAAAATTTACAAATGAAATTGTACCATTTTCATATATAAAATTGTATATTTAAATTTTTATTTTTATTTAATATAGGCAAATAGATCAACTACATCACCTGGAGTTAAAAGAAAAATGGAAGAATCTGATGAAGAAGATCTCCCATTATCTGCCAGGAAAAAGCCAAAGAAAGAACCTGCTGCTAAGAAAAAAAAGAAAAAGAAAGTAGAAAGTGAAGATGAAGATTATAATGAAGAACCTGATGAGGTAATAATTCTTTACATTTCTCACATTAACAACTTTACAAGCAAATTTAAACTAACGTCTTTTTGTATAATTAGAAACCACAAAAGAAAAGGAAACCTAAGGTTGTAAAGGCAGAAGTCCCAAGCCCTAAGAAGAAAAAGAAAGAAGAAGAAGAGCAAGAAGTTTGGAAATGGTAAGATATTTGAAATTGTGTTCAGTCACATGGTGTCATTGACCTAACCTGACCATGTTTTTCTTCCTAACCTAAAATTTTCTCAAGTAATTTTTGGGAAAGTATGTGAAAAATGAACAAAATTATTCTTAGCATAACTTCGGTTTTTGTTGGTAAAAATTATTGTTTAATAGATAAAATTTGCTATCAATTAAAACGAAATTTAAACTCTTCTAAAGTACATTACAAAGTTTTGAATAAAAGGTTAATGTAATCAACATATTTATTCTAAAAAAATTATATTTACTTCTATATTTACATAAAAAAGTAGAAAAATCATATAATTTGTCTGTTAAAAGACAATCAATAGTTCATTTATATTTATTTATTTTTTTATCTAGGTGGGAAGAAGAAAAGAAAGATGATGGAACTAAATGGCACTTTTTGGAGCACAAAGGACCTGTCTTTGCACCTGACTATGAACCACTACCCAGCAGTGTTAAATTTTATTATAATGGCAAAGAAATGAAATTGAGTTCAGAAACTGAAGAAGTTGCAACATTTTATGCTCGCATGTTGGAGCACGATTACACTACCAAGAAAGTATTTAATGACAACTTTTTCCATGATTGGCGTGAAGTTATGTCAGAATCAGAAAGATCAAAAATTACTGATTTGAAAAAATGTAACTTCACAGAAATGCACAAGTATTTCATACAGAAAAGTGAAGAACGTAAGGCTATGTCAAAGGAAGAGAAAAAGGCTATTAAGGAGAAAAATGAAGAAATTCAAAAAGAATATGGCATTTGCACAATCGATGGGCACAAGGAAAAGATTGGTAACTTTAAAATTGAACCTCCAGGTCTGTTCAGAGGTCGTGGAGAACATCCAAAAATGGGTAAATTGAAGAAAAGAGTGCAACCAGAGGATGTGCTTATCAATTGTTCCAAAGACTCAAAATATCCTAAGGCTCCAGAAGGTCATAAGTGGAAGGAAATCAGACACGATCCAACAGTAACCTGGTTAGCTTCATGGACTGAAAATGTTCAGGGACAAGTAAAATATGTTATGTTGAATCCTTCAAGTAAACTCAAAGGAGAGAAGGATTGGCAAAAATATGAGACTGCTAGGAAACTTGCTAAAAGTGTAGATAAAATTAGGGCAACTTATAAAGAAGACTGGAAAAGCAAAGAAATGCGTATTAGGCAAAGGGCTGTTGCATTATACTTTATTGATAAATTGGCTCTGAGAGCTGGTAATGAAAAAGATGAAGATCAAGCCGATACAGTTGGTTGTTGCTCTTTAAGAGTAGAACACATACAGTTGCACGAGAAAAAAGATGGAAAGGAATATGTAGTTGTATTCGATTTCTTAGGTAAGATGCACTGTGGATAATGTAACTGATTTTAAGATTTGGTGATTGTAAAAAAAAAATTTTTTTCTTTCTTCATTACAGGTAAAGATTCGATCAGATATTACAATGAGGTTCCAGTAGAAAAACGAGTATTCAAAAGTCTGCAGTTATTTAAAGAAAACAAATCAGATGGAGACGAGCTTTTCGATCGTCTTAATACTACTATAATGAACAAACACTTAAACGAACTGATGGAAGGCCTTACTGCGAAAGTGTTCAGGACATTTAACGCTTCGTTTACTCTACAGCAACAATTAGATGAATTAACGAATCCAGAAGATTCAGTAGCAGAAAAAATTCTTTCCTATAACAGAGCCAACAGAGCTGTTGCTATTCTGTGTAACCATCAACGTGCTGTTCCCAAAACCCACGAAAAATCTATGGAAAATCTTAAAGCTAAAATTGAAGCTAAAAAGGAAACCATAGCTGAAACAGAAGCAGCAGTGAAAGACGCCAAACGCGATGCAAAGAATGGTTCTGTAAAAGAAAAAGTGTAAGTAATTTTTTATTTAATTATTTATTGATTTTTGTATATATGCGCTAACCCCTTCGTAATAAGTGATAAAATTACAAAAAATGCTTGTAAATACTTAAGTATACATGGGTTTAATTTACTTTTACAGCGCGTACGAAAAGAAAAAGAAGCAGCTTGATCGACTAAGAGAGCAATTGACAAAATTGGAAGTTCAAGCTACTGATAGGGAAGAAAATAAAGAAATCGCACTTGGAACCAGTAAGCTGAATTATCTTGATCCACGTATTTCAGTTGCCTGGTAAGAAAAATCGTTATTATAATGTTAAATATTTAAAAATTTAAAAAAGAAAAGTTTTTTTAACCATTATTTCTTTTATTTTTCAGGTGTAAAAAGCACGACGTACCGATTGAAAAAATTTACAATAAAACACAAAGAGACAAGTTCCGATGGGCAATAGATATGGCCGGTCCCGATTACGTCTTTTAACCCTGCGAATCTCGATGATGCGCAAAAGTGCGGTTTCTCTCTTTAGTCAATTTTACTTTAATTGTGGAGATGTCTAGAACAATATGAGTTTTTTGTAACACAAGCACGATTTCCGTGTTTTTTTTTACATAAAAATAGGGACTAAGTTTCTCTTTTTCGACCAATGGGTAATCAAAATTCGTGGACGGGCAAAAAGGGAATTTTTTTCTCTTGCACGCTTCTCGTTCTTGAATTTTTTTTCCATAACTCAAAATTTATATAAAAATGACTATAACTATAAAATACTAGTTTTAAATACATAAACTAAATAATAGCTATGAATTACGTTTTTTTATTAATATTTTATTTATTAGGTATTTTATAATTTGAAAAGCTCTTAGTTATATTGAAAAATAGTCTCTTTCAATTTCACTTCAATTGTGCAGGTACAGAAAAAACGGAAATCTTTACTTGTGTGATAAAAAATGTGATATGTACCAAGGGTTAGTGGGATTTTTATCTTTGTTTGTTTGTAGTACTTGTCTTTGGCTCGCAAAGCGCACTCGCCTTCGGCTTGTACTAAAAACTGTACACTCGATGTAAAGAAAAACTCATTTTGTGCCCTTGGTACATAATATACTATTTCGTAATTAAAATCTACGTGAAAAAATGAATTTTAGTAGTTTGCTCGGAAATGCAAACGATTTTCTAGATAAATATTTGAATGTCCAGCCTTATTTTTAATGATAAATAATAAGGTACAATTTGAAATATTATATTGTGTGCAAAAGAATGTGGATATTTATAATTTGAGATTCAAAAAGTCCATCAATATGTATGTAATATTATCAAGAAGCTTTTTATACATAAACACAATCTAAATCTGTGTATTTATTCCACATATCCTGTACCTCGTCCGCATACACGTATTTCTCATTGATACCTAATCTTTTCTACTATTGGTCGTAACGGGATTATTACCTTGAATGGAATAATGTTTTTTAAAACCTGTTTGCAGATGATCAATAATCTGGTTAGGCTTTAGAAACTTGCATCTGGTCAAATTCTATCTTCTCTAAAATCTTTGAATTAAAGATCCAAGTTGATGTAAGTCTAAAATCTGCAAGTGGTTTCTGTGCACATTTTTCAATAGTCCAACTAGTGTTCTTTCCCAAAGATTGGAAAGGTATACTCATAAGTAATGAAAGAGCTAACTTCTTAAGATGTTCACTAATAATTGATATTTATAGTTTTAATGAATTCTTACACTTTTACAGCAATGATCGTATAAAAGGCCACCAATCCATTCTCACCATTTAGATTATTTCAAGTGTGTTGATGTTGAAGAGAATATCATTACCATAATAATTAAAATGTAAAAAGATGTTAATTGTAATAAGTGAAATGAATTACTATTAATTAATTTATTAATAACGATTCTACAATATATTGAATTAAAAAAAAACTTCATTGTTTTGTATCGTATGTCAATAATTATCAATTCTTATTGATGGTAATGATGTTGTGTAAATTTTTAATTGTGCTACAAAATTTTAATAAAACTGACTCTTAATTCTTTTGCATTTGGTTTCACAGACATACCTGTAGAAAGTGTTAAATTGAGAGTGAAATCAAAAAGTTAAAAACAAATTATATAAAATGTAAGTCGTCACGAATATTAATATTTTTGGCCTAAAAAATTTTATTTAGTGCAGTTACACATTTAAAATGTAATAATAGTAGTTTATTAATCTTATCTACGCAAATTGACGAGGCCTTTCACTAAATTACACATACATAAAGCATACAACATTCTCAAATGCATATTTAAACATAAGCTTTTACGAGTAGATTAATATACCGTGAATCAGCTTGATTTGTATTACAATTTTTACCTTATAAAAGGCGAAACTTTGTTTAAAGTCACTCTGTTTCATACTCTTTATTAAGAATATACTTAAATGATAAATTGAATGCTTTTCATTTAAGATATCGATTTGCAGTGGGTTAAAAATCACAGCTATGTATCAATGAATAAAAAAAAAAGATACATAAAAAAATAAGTATCCATAAGATATCGATTTTAAAAATGAATATTACAAGTACGATAATAAATTAACTAGACATATAAAAAAAATTGTTTATGAAAATACTCTGATTAAACAATTAAGAAAATAAGCTGACATTAGTGTCTAAGAAAGTATGAAAATATTTAATAATAATTTAGATAAGAATAGTAAAAAATTAGGATTTAGATTTTATAATTAACATACTGAAAATAGTGAGATAATTGATAATAATGAAATGATTGCTTATACATTCTTCAATAATTTTTTTTTAAATATTGATAGTACAATCATCCAAACAAAGATAAAGTGAAAAATAAATGTGTAAACAAAAAAGCAATTCAAGATAATATTTGTTTTCCTACATTTATAGTCAATTTCCACCGAAAATAAAAAATGAATTTCTATATTTCTTTATTATTGACTGAAAATAACAAACATGCTGTTTAGATGTCATTAGCTTAAAAAATTATCTCGTAAAATATCACGTTAGTCAACAATGAGTTTTTGATTCAAATTACATAATTTCTACTTTTGCAGCACACTGTCCCTTTAATTTCCATTTCAAATACTTATACGAGGTACTCATACATAAAATATTAGACATTGTATTCATTTAATGTTTATTAAAAAAAGATACATTACATTTTCTTTTATTATTACTATCGTTACAGTTAGTGAAAATCGTAATAAATTAATGAAACGCCTCGATGGAATTTTTTTCCTTTTTCGTGGATGTAAATTGGATTGCGGTGTACAAACGTAATAAATATTAAATTCTGTAAAAACTAACAAACATAACAGAGATTCCGAAACAACATTAAGTCGCGCAATCGTAAGAAAAAGAAGAAACTTATCATCTGCTATTTATATAGGGCGTAAATCGATAAACATAAATAGAACAAAGTTGAATACTAAAAGACGAAATCACAAACAATTTTTCAGACTAGTTTTTTTTTTCGATAGCTCTCATTAGCTGCCCTTTTTGAAGTCTTCAGAATTTACAAGCGTGCCGCACTTTATTGCATCGTAGACCTTTTAGTTTAATAATTACTTTAATTTTTTTTATTCGTTATCTACTGTATCAAATAATTCGTTGAAAATTAACAATAATAACCACTGTGTGGGTGCGGTGACCTCTCTCGTGCCTGAACCCGTTTCCTCGTGCTTTCCATACAAAATTTATACAAAGTACTGTTAGTAGGTTCAGACACGTTAATAACGGGCATTCGCCCGCAGGTATAAGCATAGCCAAACTTAGTCTTATAAAAAAAATATACGTTTAAAACAAATGTCATTGCTAAAATCTTCGATGAAAAAGTCATCGCGGAGATTTCGAATATTCTATTAACTTTAATTGCTCAAGTAATACAAGTGTTTTTTGTTTTTGTTTTTTTTTTACATTAGCATAGCTTTTACAAATACACATAAACAAATGTGATTTTGAAAAGTCTTTAATTACTCTTTGAAGCTCCGTCAGGATGCTTTCAGTGTAAAAAATGTAACATAATTCTCAATGTACTGACATTACTGTATGAAAGAAGATTCAATCGAAATGATAAACGAAATTAGACTAGATTAAACGCTAAGTCGCGGGTTTAGTATATTTTCAGTTTTAGGCTGCGCTCGCGCTTTTAAGATTCGAAATTTACAGCCGTTTGAAGGTTTAGTTTGAAAAATATTTTTTTTTTTTATCCATGCACATGCTCTGCGCGCGTCTTACTCAGCATTAAAAGTGAATGATAATAAAAATTACAACCAGCTTCACACGTTGTGTGTGCACTCCACTTTTTTCGCGCCGTTACTTCTCAAATAGTCTGTAGAATTTCTTTACAGAATTTTATAGTCGCAACTTTGAAAAACTATAAACCAAGTAAAGAACTACGATGATTTCATACTTTACGACGACGTATGAATATGCTTTTGAAGCTTCCTTGATTGACTGTTACATGACCAAGCGTTCTGAAAGAGCAGTTTATTTTTAGGCGATTAAAATTTCAGTTTTGAGTTTATGAATTTTTATTAAAAGCTGAGTTTACATTTTCAGCGCAAAATTATAGAGGGGTTGGAATCAAAATAGGCTCCATTCGAAATGCACCGATAAGAATTGTCCACCGCAATTCAAATGTAAATGAAACATGTGAATTTTCGACAGTAACGATTCTAATACTTTATTTATTTATACTTAGAGAAATAGCATTTATGTAATTAGATGTAATATAAAAATTTTAAAAAATTCTGTATTTTAGAAATGCAAATACTAAATACTACAATAGAATTGAAATTTGATTTAATTTCATATCAACCATGCTGTCCAACACTTATCCGCACTTTTTTGTTTCTATCCCCATAATTTTAATGCTGAATGAATTTTTTTTCGCGTATAAATTTGAAAAAGAAGCAAATAATTTACATGAATTTAAAAAAATAACTAACTTTTAATTGATTTTAAAAATTAATTAAAATAGATTAGCTAGAAATGAAACGTTAAATAAATAAAATATTTTTTGATTATTCATTAAATTGGAAAATAATATTTTTCAAGTAAGAATAAAACTTTTTAAATAATAATTAAACATTTAGATAACATAATTATTCCATTTATATCTTTTGATCATTAAAACTTACTCTGGTTCATGATTTGCATCTGCGAAAATTCTCCTTAACAATTTTATTCAGGATCATTTTCCAACATTTCACCAGCACGTATCACCGTAACGAAACCTGCGGCAGCTACTTTTGCTTTGTATGCTTCCGGTTCGAACCAGCGAATCGGTTCCTGTTAAATAAATAAAACAAAAAAATTATTAATGACATTGATAAAATGCGGATAGGGCTGTTAATGCGTATGTTAATAATGATCATTAATCAATGAAAAAAATCAATTAAATGCATTAGTTTTATAAATTAAGTTCTTACCTTGTCGCATCCTTAGAAGCAGCATGCTTTGATTAAAAATATAATTCAGTAAAGTTAATTTTTTAAAAACTATATTAAATAGAAATCATGTGCAAGTGCAATGATAGCGTGGGTTACAAAATAGCGTGCGTGGATGAATATTTTCATGAGGGTGCAGTGCAAAAAACTAGAAAACAAATGCTAATGTGTTTATCAAGTGAACAATATTTATTTTATAAATAATTAATATTGAGCAAACCCAATACAAACAAAAAAAGCTACAGTTGTTTCTTCGCGAAAATAAGAAAACCGTTTGTAGCGTCGGTTTATTGTACGGCATTATAAAAAGAAAAAAAAATGTAAAAAGTCTATACTAAAAGTTTTATATATAACTTAAAGTAACAAAAGTAAATGAATTATTTAGTAATTATTATCGATCTTTTAATCTAAAACTGCTGAATTTTTGCAGCATATTTTAATTCTTAATCTTTGATTCATTTTTTGGCTTGATTTTAATGACTTTTAACTTAAAAAAATGCGCTTATAAAGTTACGTCGATTAACCATTAAATAATCTAACTTATAAATAATAATTATTTATTACTTTATGTACTTAAAATAATTAATATTCTTGATCACAAGTACTGAGATTCATTTTTGGGTACTGTTTTGTACTTTTTGTGTATCATTCTACACTTACATATAATACTTTTTTAGATCGGTTTTGACAACGCAACTTATACAATGTGCGCTGAAATTTTTAATTCAATAGCTATTAAAAAAAATAGCTTTGAATTTCCTTATGAAAATCGTTATTTAATTTTACTTTTTTTCGCCTGAGAAAAAAAGCAAATCAAACAAGTCTCTAACAAGTAAAAAAATAATAGATAGTCATGACATCTTTTTGTTGCAAAATACTGAAAAACTTTGTTAACTTAAATTATTTTATATGCAAAAAGGCAACATTCTTTGGAACTTTTCTATATCAATCGTTGGTTTTTTGTCAAGCCAAGACTGTGTACTTTCATATTTGTCATTATAATTACTATCGTTATCGTTATTATTATTATTGTATCCTACTTCAGAAGTTTTATTATTATACCAGTTATACTTGTTCGGTTGGCGGTTATAATAAGCAGAGTTATCAGAATATTTATTATTTTCACGATTTTTGAAGTGAAATGTGTTAGTATCATTATTTGTGCAGTCGAAAATATTTGAATTATCATCGACTTCTACCTTGCGAACAATGTTGGGATATTCTTTCTGAATGCGATCCCAGTCGGCTGGAGGTCGCTTTGCAAATGGACCTTTTGCACACTGCATCAACATCTCATAAGACAGCTCTGAAGAGAAATCTGTAACATTTTAAAAGCATTATATTTGTAATCACTAATAAACATTTTTCTAATTATTATATTTAATTTTAACGTATTTTTAATTGCAACAGTAAAAAATATTTTGTTAAAAATAGTTTGTGAATTTAAAACGGGTTAGCTATAGAATAGCGGCAATTTCAAAACAATTTCAACAAAAATTAGTTCTTTATAATATTTACCGTTTTTCTTAGGTTCAATTTCAGAAATTATAGAATCTTTTGTTTTGTCACTGTCTAAAGATACACCAGTTTCATGACTCAAATTTCTTCTTAAAAAGTTTGCCTGACCAGCAGACAATGGAGTATGCGGTGTTGTTGGGGTAACAGGAGCAAATGAGTGTTCCTCATCGAAAGTGAAATATTCGACACCACTACCGGTGTGTTCGGATTCTTCCGAGAAGTACTCATCAAGGGCTAATTTTGCAGCCTGTAAGAAATTTTTATGTTTATATTATCTTAACTCTTTTAAAAAAAATTTCATTTGATTTTTAACTGTAATTTATAATTAATATAATTTGAAACAAAAACTTTTGTAATAATACTGCAATAAGCAATTTTTAAGTAGTATAATACATGTATAGGTAAGACATTGTCTAGCTAAACTCCTCATTATTCTACCTTTTCAAAGTTTAAAAACTGCTCATTGATTTCTATTTTGTTAATATTTACTTATTATTACCAATACTTTGTATTTTTAATTTTCATGTAGATATTGCAATAAAATTAAATGAAATTAATTAACAGTACTATTTTTTTTTTATTTAAAAATATTTAAGAATTTCATAATTTAATAGAATTGCTGTAGAAAAATTGTAAAAAATGTAATTAAAATGTAAAACATACCCGAACCAGATCTAAGTTACTGCCAGTGATTTTTAAAGAGTGTGTTCCAACAGTAACAGTATATTTATATTCGCCAATACTGGCGTCGTTGGTGGACAAGCTGTGCAGGAGTGAAGAGCGCAACGATGAATGTTGCTGTTGCAACCTATTACTTTCATCTGAAGCACTACTGTTCAAGGAGGAGCTCGATCCTCCGATACCGCTTTTTTCACGTCCACCTTGATCAAGTCGAACGGGTGAGGCATTTCGTTGTATAGTATCTTTTATTAGATCCTTCGCATAACTGAAAAATATTGAAATTAATTATTAAACAAACTATTACCTCAATTTAACTCAATCTAAATGTAATCACTTACTGAATCTTGTCCTCGGAAGTTCCCGTTATTTGGACAAGTCGTTCTTTTGCTCCAGGATTCACTAAAAAATAAAAGAATTAGTGAATATTTTAAATTGATATCAAACATCTTAGAAATATTAATTACAAATTCAATAATTAATAGATTAACCTGCAGAAAGACTGTATTAATTTAAATGTAAAAACAAGTTATTTAGTCACATGCTTGTGAAAATGCAGCATTTGTGCCAATATTAAGTAGATGTTAGAAAATGTAAAAAAGAAATCTTTTGTAAGTCATAAGTGCAACTCGAAATATGTTGTTTAATTAGTTATGTGATTTTTAATGCATCATGCTAGTTTGCTAATCAGCATTAAAAACAATTTACTATAAATGCATTTTTTTATAGACAATAGAGTTCAGACTTTTTTTAACAATATTAGTATGGCACACTATTTAATGTTTATGATCAGTTAAAATAATTTATTATTGTTAATAATCAAAAATAAATCAAAATCTGGTGCAAATATATAAAGTCCTAAATTTTTGTCACTTATTTAGCTTCTAATTCAAAGGATCAGTTACCTAGTTGTTTTTAATGTTTCATTATTTTACAAATAAATTATTTTTTTGTTTTTTGTTTGATTATTTGATTAATATGGAGCTGATGCATGGATTTTATTATGTTGACACAAGCTTATCTTGCACGCCACTTTTTTCACGTTACCTCTCTGGAAGGAGATGATTGTCTCGCTGAGTTCTTCAATCATGTGAACCCGTCGCCCTTTTATTCCCATCACTATTTTTGTGCAAATTTATTTTAAAATAAGTGTAAATCGAAACAAAACTACACAATCAACTAAATGTACCACATTACCCCATTTATTTAAAGTTAAATAAAAATAATAAAAAAAAAAGTAACCAAGGAATGAGTGCAGGCTTACATTCTTAAATGAATATAAAATTTTATAAAATGTAAATAAAATTAATGTATTTTAATTTACCTTTCCCAGAATCACTGTTGCGAATGACTACTTCATCTTTACAATAATTTTTGCCTGGTATACGAGTAGGCTTGGCAAATTTGCCACTATTTTTTATTACTTCACCAGGTCCTAACAAAGGTGGTGACGTTGAATTCATCATTAATGAAGGTGTCAACAAATTTGTTGGTGTTTCTGGTGTAAGCAGTTCATGTTGCTGAAATAAAAAATGATTAAATATTATTATTATTAATTGTGACAAGAATAAATTATTATATTTTAAATATTTGTGATTCTTACATCCAAATTTGAAAGCTTTTGAGAATAATAGGCATTCATAGATTCATTATGATGCCATTGTTTGGCTCTTAATTCAATCAATTCCAAAAGGTGAACTCTGGTCGTCATATCTAACTTTTCATTTTGACTACCATTTCTGATAGCTATAAATGCTCTGTCCAACTGATCTGCAAATTGTAAATTTATTTTTAGAATTACAGTAAAACAATTGATTTTTAATAATAACACACTCGTGTACTTTACCTTTATAAATCATTTCTAACTGATGAGAATAAAGTTTTAAATGATTACACATTGTCACTATGTTGGACTGTAGTGACTGATCGTAGAATCCACTATTCAGGTGCATAGCAACATTGTCGATTAAAGCGACAATGTCGTCGACTGCGGGAAGAAAAAAAGAACAGAGTCATTTAAACTCGGTGTCGAAAAATTGCAATAAAAACGAGATTTCAACTCACTAGTCGTAATCCTATTGTCGGTCGTTGGGCGCTGGCTGATTTTCAGCGGCCGAGGCTTCTCCAGCTTCTTAATCGTTCGTGGTCTATTCACCGTGGTGGCCATTGTCTGCGGATAAAAAAAAACTCGATCACCAACAGTCCGCACTCTCCAGATAAAAAAAAACAAACGAATGATCCAAAGGCAATTTTGCTCGCTGAATCTACAGCGGCAGCTAAATACGACCACAAGTATATAGTCGCAAGAAATTCGCACTCGCAACGAGCGATCATTTACATTCGCCAGAGCCGAAATGCCATTGTCATTTTTTGCAAATTAGCCGCGAGCGAGAAACGCGACCGGCGAGAGGCGCACACCGCGATGTGTATCCGCTCGCCGCTTTGTGTTTACAAAGAGACACGTCGGCCCGGTCACGCCGAGAGGAGGGTAAACGAGACGATACCTACCGCTTCGTAGAAAAACATTCCGTAAAGTGAGCCCCGCGCAGGAGAGCGCCGATAACTCGCGACGGGTACAAAGAGACCGCGAGGAGACGTGCACACGCGATCGCTGCGGCCTCGCCGAGAGGGACAAAAGCGTCGGACCTGCGTGCAAGCTTTACAAAGTACACACTCCCGCCGTCGGATCTCCTCCGAGAGGCACTAGGCTTGCGGACGCGCGACAAGAGGCGGACCCGCGCGCGCGCCGAGCTGGCGGCGTGCTCTTCTGCGTCGCGCGGCAATTTAAAAATAACCCGCAAAAAAAAGAAAAAGCAAAGGAGGGAATTTACCGAGCGGCGGTCGAGGAGCAGTGCGTCCGCGGCCCTTCGGGAACTGCGCGCGCGGCGCTTCGGCGACGGGCACGAAAAGCTCGTGCGGCGGGATGCTTGCGGTGCGTGCGGCTCGACGCACACCGTGTTTGTCTCCGCGCCTCCTCCCCGCTGGTACAACTGCGGACACTGCGATTTTGGCCGGAGTACAGCTGACACCGACGAAGGAACTTGGCCAAGTGACGAGCGCGCCGCGTCGAGTCGCGGGAGGGACGGCGGCGCGGAAAAAGCTCCCCTCCCGCCGCCCCGCGCGCCCCTCCCGCGCTGTAGGGGCAGTGACGTATTGTGCGCGGTGCACACGCCTGCGCCGGTGCCCCCGCGGGAAGCGCGCGAGGGGAGGCTCGCGAGCCGGCGGGGCGCGGGGGGGCACGTCAGTTCAAAACAATGCGAGCGTTCAAGATGCAGCGCACCTTTGGGTATTTTGAAATTCTTCCGC
The DNA here is from genome assembly GCA_900480045.1 of Eurytoma adleriae. Classification (NCBI taxonomy): domain Eukaryota; kingdom Metazoa; phylum Arthropoda; class Insecta; order Hymenoptera; family Eurytomidae; genus Eurytoma; species Eurytoma adleriae. The sequence continues at coordinate 145,750 of UXGC01000300.1, forward strand.
GAAACGTTCTTAAATATTGCATTTTTCGAGGAGGTTGCTTACATTTTTTGGTTGAGCATATTGCCGTGGAATTGCTTGGGTGGTTTCACGTTTATGTACACAATTTGTATACGTATAAAGACACGAGAATATAAAACTCGTTTATAAAAAATGTTATGATTCATTCATGGTAGCAGCGTGAAATCACGCGTAAATATAAAATGGAATATATTATAATAGCTAGTTTAAGTGATTATTTTTATGCGTTTAGAAAGTAGGAAGTTTGTTCTTTTATTTTAATTTTATGACCCAATATCTGGGCACCGTTATTTAATTGTTATTTTTAAGAAACAATAACAATAATTAATTTTGCAGCTTCTAACAAATTTTTAAATTCAAATCAATAAAATTATTCTTCACTCAACGTCTCAATACACTTTTTCAATCCTTTAATTTCATTTAAATTTAATAATTTTTAACTTGATGCCATTTAACAAAGTTATTTTTTCATGAACAAAAGAAATAAAAAAAAAAGAAAATAAATTGTTAAAAGTCATGTGAAGGAACTGAAAATTGGCACCACTTGTTTGAAACAACTACCGACACTTTTATTTTTGCCAAATTTTTGTTATTATTGCTAATTTTATTGAAGTGATTAACCTCATATATTCAGTGCGCAAAGTCTTTTCGCAGCGCGCGACGAGTGAAAACTTGTAGTCATCAATTAAAAAACTAAATTGCAGTGATTTACCAACAAAGAGGTCGGCTACATTCCTAACAAATTGCAACTAAAATATTCACCGTCACCAGCACTTTAATAACGCAACAAATTGTCACTGGCACTTAACACACCCATCAGCACGACCCACAGCCGAATATAAAAGCGGCAGAATGTTATAAAAACAAACGATCCGGCCAGCCAGAAAAATTCAAAACAAACGTCGTTGACCGGGGGCACCTCGCCCGCCGGCTACGACACTGCGCGGCCTAGGCCGTAGATATAGGCGGAGAGCGCGTAATACACATGGCCGCGTGGAGAAGGGGTAAAAAAAAGGTTCGGCTCGGTAACGCGCGCGCGAGAAGGAAGCGCACGGCGAGAGCCCGAGAGAAAATAATGAGCGACCGTACTAGGCGCAAGAAGTCGTATATACCTGTGCCCGCAGTGCAGCCCACAACAAACGGCCGTGTGTCCCCGCGCGCGCCTCTGCTGCCTTTCGCCGCCAGGCCCGCCCCGTATATAGGCCTTTTATCGCTTTACGAGTCGCCGCCAAAGCAGACGGGCCAATTAAGCAATCAGCACTAGACCCGCCGTATGCCCCGGAAAAGCCTGGGCCGACTTTTACGACTGCGCCCGTCTAATCCTTGCGCCCATTGCCTTCGCAGGATTACGAGAAAAAAAGGCGACTCGGCCAGGGGTTAAAGCGCGCACACGTGTGCACCGTGGATCCGCGCGAAAATAAAACCCGTCCGCGCGGACAGCCCCGTTGCACCGAGGATGCAAAAAAAGAAAGGCAAGGGTCGACCGTACGGTTGATTATATAGCGGTGCTCGCGCGGGGGGTACAGCGTGCAGCAATCGACGGGGGAATCCCGCGCGAGGGGTTGAGGGTATGTACCTTGGCAGTCGATGAATTTGGTGCAAGCTCGTTCGTTCGGGACCTCGGCTCGCCGTGCCACACTGCGCCAGCTCTCGTCGTCGTCGTCGCCCGTTACCCCGCGCGCAGCTCTCTCGGCGGCCTACTCGGCCCAGAGCCGCGCTCTTCCCTGCTCGCGCCTTCTTCCCGCCTCCATCGCTCCGTCTCGCTCCGACGCGGCTCGCGGGGTTACCTCGCGAGCGAGAGAAAGAGAGAGAAAGAGAGGGATTGTATTTTCCTCCCGCGCGCTCTATTAGCGCCGTCTCTCTCCCCCCCGTCGACGTCGGGTATATCTATATATACGTACGTATAGATGTACATGTAGCTGTTTGAGAGTGAGCGGCGGCGATCGGAACTTTCTATAACAAATTGTAAAAGGACCGACACACGCCTTCGGCGAAAGTCACTAGTGCGCGAGAGGGGCTCTCCGGGGAAGACATGTTCACCTAGGGAAAGCGCGCGCTACTGTGCACTATCTATCGCCGAGAGAGCTTTTTTTTTCTTGCGGCGGCGCCTCCGAGGCCTTTCCTTCTTTTCTCTGACGGGCGGAGAGGTGTTGCACAATTCGCGATTGGACTGACGGACAGTATAATATATATAGGAGATATTCGTTTTCGTTGAATGAATGAATGACGTTGCGTGGCGAGTCTCTTTCTTTTAGATCGGAATGAATTTGAGTATAATGAAACGGAGAACGCACAGGAGGTTGAGTGGCGGATGATGGGTAAATTTGAATTACAAGCTCAAGTTCCGATTAAAAGGCCGTAAAAGGTAGCTGCGTTTGATATTACATCTTGGGATATCAAAAAGAAGATACAATTCCAGCTGTTTAGCAGATGATAACGCGTACTTATACTGCAATTGCTGAAATTGGCATTTTGTTTTAAAAAATATCTAGAAAATGTATTTAAAAATAATAATGCTGTATTTTATAAGTGGTGAACACCGCAAATACCAAAAGTAAATACCGTAAAAATATTTGTAATTATAGTCATAAATTTAGGCGTGTTGCTTATTTTATATTAAATGAATTTTGTTTTGGTTTTCAGGTATAATGCGGAGAATACACTTAAGCATAATGCGCTTTTTGAACCCCTTTACATTGTTTAATTTATGGAAAAATAAAATAGTAAATGTCGATGTTAAAACGAAAAAAAGTAAAGGAGGAGTACGTATAAGGGCATGCCTGTTTCCTTAGAAGCAAACCGTGCTTAATCTACGACCGGGCCTCTTAAGTCTCCATAAAACAATAGGTTCCTTGTGAACCCGAAAAAAGGGGAAAGAAAAAAAAGCGGGGACAACGTGTTCGGACAATAGATTTTCGGCATAGAATTTTCGTTATATACGTCGAGTAGTTGCAATACAAAAATTGACCGCATCTACTTTTACTGCTTAACAGTTTACTGTTTTTTTTAACGCAGAAAAAAATTGTTTCGAAAAAATGTATTCTTTACTTCACAGTCTTTTTTTGCAAAGTAGGATATCAAAAACCTCTGTATATTTGCCGAATTCCGAAGTATTTAAGTGTTTACTGTATTTCTGTTGAATTGTAAAGTATCGATAACAAACAATTAGATCAAAGAAATATTAACTCTAAAACACGTTTGAATAAAAACAATTAAAAATTAAAAATAAGGAAATATCATACTCATTTAATAAAAAGATTAGAATTTTTTTTGAAAGCTTAGTATTCTAGCATCTAAATTTCGTGCAATTTAAAGTCAAGATTGTACATACGATATTGGTGACTAACTTTAAACGCGACATTTAACTTTATTTATACAGGTGTATATTTTCATTAAATGAAGCACTTAAATTGCAAAAATTAGCAAAGTTTTATGACACAAATTTACGTAACAAGAAAAAAAATTATTTGTAAATAGCGTAAGTAATTTTTTTAAGATTTAATTTTTAATTAAAAGAGAATTAATAAAATTATTTTACTCACGATAATAGTAAAGTTGAAGAATAAAACAAAAGATTTCGAATTCTATATGTCCGAAAGCTACCAAGACACTGTTCCATTCCGGAACTAAAGTAACGTTTAATATTTCAGATGCATATACAGTTAATATGTTAAACCCATATTGAATTATGCGTTTCGAACGGTCTGCAAGTCAGTTCGATGAAAACTTCCGTTGGTGCGATGTAAAATGCAGTATCAATATGGATATTTTAAGGGATTTTTATTGTTAGACTTTTATATTGTATAAGTTACTCTAATCGAAATTATTCAATTAATAAAGTATCAAAAAATTAAATGAACTAAGAATGAATTTGTTATAGAAATTATTTTAATCTATTATTATAGAAATACATCTTATTGTTTCTATATTTAAATTTTTAAATATTTTTTTTACAATTAAATTTAAAACAAATTTCTTGCAACCACTACAAACAACTTTACTCAAAGTAACTGTTTTTTAAATCTTTAGAAGATTTTATCGCGTTTTCGATCTCATTTTAATAAAAAAATTCTTACAATACAAAAATGTCTAATCAATCAATCAATTACACACATGAATGGGATTTAAAATATAAACGCCAAAATGACATTAAAACATTTTATTCAGTCAGTAAGAAGCCTTCTACATAATAATGGTGATGATGATGACAATGTTGATAATAATATCAAATACAATAATAATAAAAATAATAAGAATCGTAATAATCGTATTAATATTGTTATGCAATAATAAATATGATAATAATAAAGATGGTTACTATAATTATAATAACCGTAAGATATAAAAAAATCATTTTTCAATATAAAAAAATTCATTTCTGCACTTATTAGGTAGCAGCTTTTTCAAAAATCATTAATAAATGAGCGTTTTAGTCAATAAATTATTTTTATTTTGTCTTTGCTGCAAAGTTGCCTTTTCAGAGCAGCAGCGTGAATTTCATTTTGAACTATATAATAATAAAAGCTAACTCTGTTCGTTTTGAAGTTTTTGTTTGTGACCCTTGACTATGATACAATAATAAAAAGTATCACCTATGATTTTCAAAGTTGAAAGACTCAAGGCAATGGGTATAACAAAGTGGGTTAGCAAACCCATGTTCAAGTACTGTAGTTTATTACAACTAATTATTAATAAGTAACTATAATATATTCGCTGACGGCACTATTATTTGTATATCATAATAGTAACTCATCACGTTGTTGTAAAAAACGAACAGAGTTTCCATTTTTTTCATTACACTTCATATATTGTTGCTTTGAGGTAGTAACCATGTAACCCTATTATCTTGATGTCTGCTATTATATTTCTAAGTTTCAAAGAAAAACTATTTCTTTATTCTTATGAAACCCTAATGAGAATATTTATAACGAGCCAAGTGATCAATGCTTAAAATTAGTTTACTTTAGATTTGGACATAAGTTAGTAACTGTGCGGATATGTGTTTTTTTTTGCATGAGTATAATTTATCACGCTTGTACCCTTTGCTACAAGTCCAAAAAGTCAAAAATTCATTGACACCTTTTTTTATCTTAATATAATATACAAACAATTGAAAACTAACAGAACGAATTGAAACGTTCTCAATGCTGGATTCTTATTCCATGCTGAAAATAAGCACCTTCCTCCGCAGATATCTCATTAATATGTTTTAAATTCAAAACCCTGTCCCTAGAAAAGTTGATTTGGACTCATAGTGGTCTCTTTGGAGGGGTATAGTTAAATTCTCAATTTTCATCGTCCAAGTTTGAAGTGAAATGCATATAAATGTCAAAGCAAATTTGATGCATTAAAAACCACCATTTCTTTCTGTTCATTTTAAAATTATCTTAATATATCTTATGTATATATAAATTGACGGTTATCTATTAGATCATTATAAAAAAAGTATTTGCTCTCAACAGTTGTCAAATTGTTTTTGACATTTAACATTTCATCTTCATTATCGGAACTACGAGGCTGCTGACGACATTAGGCTTGCTAGCACTTGTAAATAATGCCCAGCAATTGTGCTATTTTGTTAGTATCATTCTTTCTTCATTCTTTTAACTATTATTTCAAGAATAATTTATCACATTTTAATCTTTGTCACAGATTGGACAGAAAGAAATGCACGTAACATCATGCTTCGCCAATCGGCTCAAACAATGAACATCTTTGTAAAAAATATAGTACTATGAATGATCGAGCCTGCAAAATTGGCGTAAGCTATTAAATTTCTATTGGTAGGTATAGCGAATTACTCCACTAACATAATTAGGTTTTTCATTGCCGAAAGTTTCGTCGAAAAATTGTATACGAATTGCAATGCTAGATTGCAAAATCTACATTCAGATTATTCGCGATTATGAATTCTAGCATTACCATCCCTGCAAAGCTTGAAGCTTATCCTGGTATCCGGTATAAGAAATTTTAGAACTAAACTCTTCGCCCAAAAGTTAACGAATTTTGATGAAATTTTTTCTCTCTGAAGTAATTTTTATTTCACATTACCCCCTTTTTTTATTTTTTGACGTTACGTGCTTTCTCTCTCTTACAAGAAACGAAATACAGTAATTGAAATAAATGCTTGAGAAAATGTTTACATCAATTTTGAATTTTGACACATCCACGTTAATGCTAGAGATTATACCTTTAATATAAGCTTCTTTTACACTTAAGTAAAATTAAAGAAACACAACGCACGAGTACGCAAAAGAAAAACTTAACGCAGTTCTCTGAACCAAAGCACAGTGAAAGTTTTTAATAGCCTCAACATTTTACCAGGGGAAACACGAACAAAACATACATATAATACTTAATCTAGTACCTACTATTACTACCCTAGAACAGCGAGAAAATCCTAAGACATGCGATTGTGAATAATTAACCGTTAATTGTTAAGAGTCCTGAAATTTTTGAAGTTCCAAAGGTAAGTGTAGTTTTATACTTTCGACGGTAGCCTAAATGAATTTGCTTCTGAATGTCTTGTGATTTTTACGCTCTTGTAACAATTAATTCAGTGCAATCATTTTAACTGCACTGTTTCTTTCATTTCATTTTTTTTTCAAAAAACTTCAAATCTCAATCTAGCTTTACTCTTATGGCTGATGTATTTTTGGCTTGTAACATTCTTCATTTTCTCAGAAGCCACCATCGCTTATTATATTTTTGCTTCTCATGCGAAGTAAATTCGTCCATATGCATATCAGTGTTGTCAGTTATTTCAATTTATATAATTTTAACTTATAATATATACATATAATTTCAATTTAATTAACTAAATTTATTTAAAAATTAAAGTGAAAATATAAAAAATTTCAATTTAAGCTTAAATAAAATGATAGATATTTTAATATAATAGTAAATTTGTCACTTAATAATCTTTTATAAACTAATAATAATTTATAAAAAGAAACAAAATTTAATGTAATTAAAAATTTATATAAACAACATGAAATCCAAGACTCAGAGAAGACATAAATGTTCTATCTGTCAACACTGATCCCTCACATCTTTTCAAATGAATGAGCATTTGTAAAAAACTTGCCCATGTAAAGTAGACAAGTTAATAATTAATTATAATTTTAAAAATTGGTTTCTGATAACAGTTGGAGATTAAACCATTAGTAACCATAATTATCAATTATAATTACGACCATTATGATGTCTTGCACTATAAGATTACTGTCATACCTTTTTTTTCTTGAATGACAGTAAACTTTTATTGGTAGACATTTTATCAATTCATTAGTATAACTTAGTAACGAGAGTATTACTGGCATTTCGTTTACCATAAGGAAGTGACGAAGTAAGTTTTCAGAGATTTACCTTTATAGTCAGTACCAATATTTTCAGTTTCTGGGACGATTGAAATACATCACCTTTTAGTGACGTCGTTTCTTCTTAAAACCTGTTATTACATATCAATTGAATGTTAGTGTACACATAAATCAGTATGATAATTAATAAGTAAAACGTCAACTATACGTACTCTTTTTAGATTTTCCTTTTGGAGCTTTTCTTTTCTTAGCTGAAGAGGAACCCCCAAAATTAGTTACTTCAGTTCCCAATGTTCCAAGTGTAGTCATTTGTCGCTGACGGTGCTTCTCTTCTTTAGTCACTGGTAAACGAGTCATGTAATTTTCTTCATATTCAATTTTTCGCTTATTTTCTCGTCCAAAACTTGATTGTTTTTCTCCTAAATCAATCGAGTCTTCTATCGGAGCATCCAAATATTCTTCTCTGAGTTCTCGAAGAACAGCTCCTGATATAGCCCGCCTACGTGCTCTTTCTCCAGCCTTACGAACTTTATCAGCCATTGTTTCATCTCCATCTAAAATAAGTAGAATAATTTTTTAGTGATCAATTAATGAATAAGTATTTAATGAATTTATATAAATTTGATGACCACTATCATGAATTAAATATAAATGTATTGATTTATGACACAATATTTGCAAAGATTTTTTCTTAGTCTAGATTGAGAAGCATTAAAACCAAATTAAGTGTACTATACAAGCATTTGTAAAAGAATAAAAAGTACTTTTTTGAAATTAAATAATTTAATTATAACAAAAAATTAAAATTTTTACCATAATGAACTGCTGCTAATTTTGGTGGTACATAAACTCCAGACTTTCTTGCTTTAGCTTCCCCTTCATCACCTTCCTGTTCACTGTCTTCATCTTCAGATCCATCTACATTTCCCATCAAGGCATCAGGATTAGGTTTGAAGTTGATCGGATCATCACCACTTGCTGTACCAGTTACTGCGGTTTTTACCAATTTATCTATTTGGTATTTAAGTTTATGATCAATGGGCCTGATTTTTTCTAATACTGTTCTGATTTCAATTAAACGATCAATTGATGGATCTCCTTCGATTCTTTCCCCCGAACACTTTCTCAAGACGATATAAGTTAAATTTATAAGGTATGATAACAGCATATGATATTTCATTTCTAGGAAACTAAGACCCTTGTCTGTTGAAATCTCTCCGTTCTTTACTCGTACAAGCATATTATCTACTAACTGATTTACTTGTACGACATTTGCGTTCATCTCCCCCAGCAGGCGGAATGCCTGCGGCAGATCCCGCTGCTCCATTTCATCTATTGCCTGTACAGAAAATAAATTTATCAGTTACTGTAAGTAACATGCAACTTAAATAATTAATTAACATTATTAACATTATTTACAGTGTTCATCCCCATTGCAATTACAAGTAAATTTTGTGCTTTTTAAATTTTGAAGTTTTTTAAAACACTGTGTTTATTTTATTTTTACAAGAATGTACTTTTTTTTAAATAAAAAACTAAGAACATAAGTAAATTTGTTTAAAATAAACATTTCTTGTTCAAAATTCTTCATAAAAAGGTTTTCCCACGCGGTAAACAAAAATTTTAAGTGATTTCGGCGTAAACAACATTGGTTTGTCGGAGCGATTAAAAAAGTTCCGCATTAACGTCGCGAAATAAAATTCCGACGCATCCATAGTGGACTCCCTTGTCTCATCTCGCTCGCAATTTTTCCGTATAAGCGGGGTAGTTTTTTCCGGCGAGTAGCCGCGTCGCGCTGCGAAAAAACGCGAGCGCGCTAAAAATGAGTCGAGAAACCTCGTGGCGATTGTAATTTTCGTGAGTCATCGTGCCGCCGAGGAGTTTCGCCGATCGGAATTTTTCAGAAAAATGTCGGCCCCCCCGCGAGCGAACGAGAAAAAAGCGCAATAATCTGCTGCCATCTTTCCTATTTACTAATGGATGACAGCGGAAAAAAAACAATCGAAAAATTGCCCCGACACTGCTCACTGAAAAAATTCGCCGTGGCGGCGTACCCCGTGGAAATTCGCCGGGATAACGTGTACACGAATTCTCCTTACCTGCACCATTGTTTTAGAACGTAAATTAATGCAACAAACACATATTTAAACAACGTAACTTGTAATTAAACCGATCCCCACGTGGGAGGATATTTTCCTTTCGGGGTATATTTTTTCGCTTGGAAAAGCCTCGTCAAGCGAGCGACCCGTTCCTCCTCTCCCCCTCAAACTTTTTCCTCGGCGATCGTATTTTTCATTGCTTTTTGGAATTAAAATTTATATTTTCATTTTTTATTTCCATTTTTCTTAGTTACGTTAGTCTTGAATAACTAATTTTAGAAATAAGTTTGAGAAAAGATAACAATTTGACTTCCTTTTAAGAGTCTCTGATAAGAGCGCGAAATTTAAAATGCTTAATACGCATAGCTATTATTTCATACATTTCGCTTTCATCATTTTTAAAAAGTGATTCTAGAAAATTGTAAAATTAAATATTAAAATCAATTATTGTATTACATTTTATTTATATTAGTACTAATTGATCACATGTTATAATTCAATAAAAATTTTTAATACTAATAAGAGATGTCTTATAAAAGTTTATTTTTAATTGATAAGTATAGCAATTATTTTATTTTGTAAATTATGAAATAGATTCAGTGCTTTCTTAATTAATTAAATTTAATGGTTTTATATTAATTTTTACAAAGCATAAGCAATTATTATCCAATTGTTTATGTCTAAGAGAAAGCTTTGTTTTTTCTATGCAATATATTTGATATAATTTATCTAGATAATATACATTCTTAAATATACATAAATTTCTTACATTTAAATTTCCTGGATTAATGTATTTTTTATCTGAATAAATAAGTTACTAAAAAATTTCTGAATGACGAACAATTTTTATCCTTGACTCATTTTATCGCAAACTAAGTGCTTGGTGGAAGATGTAAACTACTTTATCAAGTTACTATAAAAACCTTGTTTAATTAAACATGAAAGATGATCATTATAAAAGGAATTAAACTTTGGGCAAAATCGCAAGTTCGCGATTGCGAGCTGCGACAATAAAAAAATAGAAAAAGTGGAGGGGCTGGGAAGCGTACGTGTGCATGTGTATAGTGATACTCGCTATACGGCATATACATTGCGTGCCGAGCGAAAGAAGTACATTCGACGAGGTGGGTGAATCAGTATTTCAGTGGATAGCAGCCGTGTCGTCGCTTGCACATTAGCTAGTGTGAATCGGGCGAGTTTTGTGTATTTGTACATACAATGCCTTTTTGACGTGGAACATCAAGAGGCGCAGGACAAGCGAGACTCGCCGAAGGCGGAAAGAGTTGAGGCTTCAACAATAATTGAGGGGGACGAAATCGGCAGTGTGGCGCGATTTCGGCGGAAAAATATCGTAGAATGGTGAGCAACTTTATTTTGGAGCGAGTGCAGAGCGACCGGGTTAAAAAAATCGTTTTCTTATCTTTTCAATATTGTCTTACCCTTAAGGAGAGGCTACGTTAGTCTTTGACTCACGTTTATTTTCTTACGGGCTAAATTGAGCACTTAATATGCCAAACATTCTTATTGCACTTATTCACGCGTGTGGAATCGAATATTATCTTGCTTAATTCAATTTGTAATGTACTTACATTGTACTTTGATTTTACAGTATAGGTTAAAGTGGAGGTGGGCCGTATTGGCCCTTGTAGTATTACTAATCGAAGTCCAAGGATTTTACGTCCCAGGAGTTGCACCTGTGGAGTTCAGAAAAGGACAGAAAATTGACGTGAAGGCAGTGAAAATGACCAGTACGCACACACAATTACCTTACGAGTATTATTCACTGAAATTCTGTTTGCCAAAAAATGGTACATTACTTTATAAATCCGAAAATTTGGGAGAAATCTTAAGAGGTGATAGGTAAGCTAATTCAGAAGCATTTTATTAAAGAATTATTATCAAATTTGTTTATTAGAGAGAAAATATGACTTGTATTCAACATATTTCTAGGATTGTTAATACTCCTTATGAAGTTGCAATGGGAGAAGATATAGCCTGTCGACTACTTTGTCATAAACCAACAAGTCCAATGACTTGGAGTGATGAAGATTCTCAACTAGTTATCGAGCGTGTCCGTCATGAATATATTGTCCATTTGTAAGTGATATAAGTTTTATTTTTTTAAGTTAAAATTAATTAAAATTATTTTTTTTTATTGACAGATTGATAGATAATTTACCAGCAGCTACAAAGAAAAAGCAAAAAGATAACACAGTTGTTTATCATGGCTATCGTTTAGGTGGAGTGGATAGTAACAATCAAGTATATATCAATAACTATTTAAAATTAAAACTAAGTTATCATAAACATGAAGAGTAAGTAACTTAACATCATTTCATAAATATATTAATTTTATTACCTTTTCTCTAATACAAATGATTTTAATAGAAATGAGTTCAGAGTTGTGGGCTTTGAGGTTGAAGCTCATTCAATAGACTATAACCAGTTACTATTTGAGGGTAATACCTGTAAAATACCTCAAGGATTTAATCCACAATTTGTAAATCCCAAAGGCACCAGAATATTATTTTTGTACTCTGTTGAATGGAAAGAATCTGATATCAGTTGGGCAAGTAGATGGGATATTTACCTTGGAATGAGTGATGTGGAAATCCATTGGTTTTCCATAATCAATTCTTTGGTTGTAGTATGTTTCTTATCAGGTACGTCAATACTTTAAATGCAAATTTAAATCTCCAATAATCTTTTGATATCCAAATGTGAACAATTATTTACTACAGTGAATCTTTATTTTGTAATATGTTTTCTAGGAATTTTGACAATGATTATTGTTAGGACTCTTCGTAGAGATATTGCTAGATATAATGCGGGTGATAGTGATAGTCTTGCTGGTCTTGATGAAGCGATTGAAGAAACAGGTTGGAAGTTAGTTCATGGAGATGTATTTAGGCCACCAACAAATGCTCGTTTATTTGCTGCAGTCATTGGCAGTGGAATTCAAATATTTTTCATGGCTTTGATAACTATCTGTAGGTCTCATAAAATTTTTAAATTTCATTATTGCTCATTGGTTTATTACTAATGTTTATTGTTTTCGCGGTACTGGCAGTTTTTGCAATGTTGGGAATGCTTTCACCAGCAAGTCGAGGAGCCCTTGGTACATGCGCAATTTTACTATACGTTTTCTCTGGACTGGTAGCTGGCTATTTTTCTGCTAGATTATATAAAACTATGAGAGGAAAAGAATGGAAAAAAGCTGCAATGCTGGTGAGTTTATGTCATAAATTTTCGCTTGAGTAAAACAAATGGATAAAAGATATCTCTCAAGTTAAATATTGTAATATAAATTAATTTTTTTTACAGACTGCTACTTTGTACCCTGGAATTGTATTTGGTACATGCTTCTTCTTGAACTTCTTTATTTGGGGAAAACACAGCTCAGGAGCAGTTCCTTTCACTACTATGTTATCATTGCTCTGTCTTTGGTTTGGTATTTCATTGCCTCTTGTTTATCTCGGCTACTTTTTTGGCTATCGAAAACAGCCCTTCACGCACCCTGTTAGAACAAATCAAATTCCTCGCCAAGTTCCTGATCAACTTTGGTACATGAATCCATTTTTGTGGTGAGTATTCAAGAGAAACAATTAAGCTCTGAGATTATGCATTTTAAAATCATTTTAATCTCTCTGATTTGATTATAGTACCTGCATGGCTGGTATTTTGCCTTTTGGAGCTGTCTTCATTGAACTTTTCTTCATCTTAACAGCTCTGTGGGAGAATCAATTTTACTACCTATTTGGCTTTTTGTTCCTAGTCTTTTGTATTCTTGTAATATCATGTTCTCAGATTTCTATTGTCATGGTATATTTCCAACTATGCGGAGAAGTAAGTAAAATTATTTTTTTTTTTTATAAAACAAAAATAAAATGATATTAATTACTTTTTTAATTACAGGATTATAGATGGTGGTGGAGAAGCTTTATTGTCAGTGGTGGATCAGCAGTATACGTACTTGCTTACTCAGTCTTCTATTTTATGACGAAACTAGAAATAACTGAACTTGTACCAACTCTCATGTATTTTGGTTATACTGGATTAATGGTGCTTACATTCTGGCTGTTAACAGGAACAATTGGATTCTTTGCAGCATATGCTTTTATAAGAAAAATTTATGCAGCTGTTAAAATAGACTAGTCAACTTAATTGATGACAATGCCAGTGATATTTATTCTGCCAAAAATTAATTGTGAAATGTTGTAATTCATTGCAATTTCTTTTTGTTTTACTACTTCTGGAAAAAGAAATTGCAATGATCAAATTATATTTTGCAGATTTTTAGGCAGGAATTACTACACACAGAAATAGGGTCAGTTGCTTTTGGGTCTTGCATTTTTACTGATTTATTATATTAAACTTACACATTACATATTTTAAAGTTAGGTGATCACTTCAAGATTTTTAAGTATACTGATCCTAATTTAGTTTAATTACTTCTGAGTGTTGAAAGTGTAAATTTTCTGAATCTTGTGCGTACAAATCAAAGTCTAATTGACTGTAAAATGAGCTCATTTTAAAACATCAGCATTGCAAAGTGCGTGTGTAAATATAAATCGTCGTTTTATAGGATATTTTGTAGATTTCAAGTTGTATCATTTCTTACAATTATCAGTATAAATATTTATAAATAAAATTAAAATGCATTATTTCTACTTTAACCAATGGTATAATATTTTTTCTCTTTAACAGTATAAATTCTAATTTGATTTCAATTTCGAAATAAATTTAATTCACAAGTACTTATAATTTATTTGAATAATCACAGTATTAATATATTTTTAAAATGTTGAAATCTTAAAATTAAATGTTAACTTAAACATAAAAATTCATTGTTATGAGTAATGTAATATTACAAATATTTTTACATTAAGAATGCTTTAAAGAATTATGAATTATAAATAAGTGGAAAAATCTATATCATATATTTCAGGAGCTAGTGACAACAAATGTAATTTATATCAGCACACTTTTTATTATTATAAGCAAAAAATATGCGATTATTGTACAAATACATTAATAAACATGTACTTTTTAATATATTTTTGACATTCACATATTCATATCAAAATTGTTTATAACAATACTTGTATAGCGTAAAATAATTAACAAAATTTAGCACATAATTGACGTCACATTTTTTCATAAAAGATCTTAAAATATTCCAATATGAGATATTTAAAAACCAGAAATTTGGAGCTTTATACTCAAATAAATTTTGTTTTAAATTAAAAAAATTTTATTTTTTTTTTTGTTTTTAATACTGTTATAAATGAAAAAATCATCCTTCAGAAATTCGTAGTTTTAAAATATCTCATTTATATGAGTATAAATATTTTAATGCATTAAAAACTGAAGGACTTGGAAGGAATGTAAGAATATCAAAAGTTATGTTTACAAAACAGTAATAAATAACTAACGAAGTTTCCTAAAATTATGACGAGACATACTTCTTTGAAATTTAAATAATAGATATATCACTATACCAATTCCACTAAATGTATAAATATTTATGACTGTAGACTCAACAGGCATATAGCACTTTGACACAGCATAATTATTTGGTGTAAATGTACCCTGAAAAATATTGAAGGTTTGAGTTAGGTCATTTATAAATGAAAACAAGTGAAGATGAATAACTATTCATCTTCAATAATAGTTGTACTAACTAGTAAAAATGATGGATTGTCTTTATTTCGCCAACTGAAAGATGGAACTGTTACTTCCAAAATATCATCTCTGTGTATTTTCCTACAACCATGGTGGGTGTGCCCATCAACTACTAATCTTGGATTTAATATATCTAAAAGCTACAATGAACAAAAAATAGTAATCAAATAATAAAATATAAAGTATTAATATTAAATTTGAAATACCTGTTCTGAAGCTTCTCTTGATAAACATTCCCATCGTTCACGAAATTTAATATCTTTAATTTCTGCAGGAGCTTCATCTAATTCATCACAGATTTCATCAGATTCTCGATACAATGGATAATGCTAAATTAAAATAAAAATTTATTAAATTACAGAAATCATTTTAACTGAGCAAGTGGCCATCAATCAAATAAAATACAAACTTGTAAAAGTATTGGTCTGCTGTATCTTTTAATTATATTATGTTCATTGCAATTAATCCCAACCCCTTTGGCACATTTTAAATGTCCTAAAAACAAAAAATATTTCTAATTTTGTTACATTAATAATAAAAATAAAAATAACTTGCACTTACTGCTGATTTTATTGACAGCAACTTCTGTAGGTCTGCATAAAAAACATCCATCCCCTTCTAATGCCATACTATTGATAAGAATAAAATGATTTCCTCTAATACTGACTCTTCTGACACTAGGGGCATTCATACCATTAACAAATCTTTGATTTAAATATGGAGTAATAACTGAAAATTTGTATTTTTATAAATGTGGTTTTTTTGGAATTAGTAAACTAAATTTAAAACTAATTTATACCATAATGAAATCCCATATCATGATTTCCAGATACTACATACAAAAGTGTAGTTTTTGGAGTAGAAAATAAAGATTGAAACCTTGATATATAGCCTTCAAATTCTTCTGAACTACTCCATTGACCTTCATCAAAAATATCACCTAAAATTATAATTAACATTTAGTAATTAGTAAAGATTTATTACAATAAATTTTACAAACCTAATATAAAAACTACATCTGGTTTATGTATTATCATAGCAGTTTGAAATGTTCGATACATTTGCCATTCTCTGTAATGAAAATAAAAAAAAAAGGTTTAAATATTTATTTCATAGTGCATTTTAAAATTTTAAATTAAGAAATTACCTTCTAAGCTTATCATACCAATGACCTTTTCTAGAACCTAAAAGATGAGTATCCGCTAAAAACATAGCATAAACAGGTTTCTCATCGGATTTGAGAGGGGGAA
Organism: Eurytoma adleriae; assembly: GCA_900480045.1. Lineage (NCBI taxonomy): Eukaryota > Metazoa > Arthropoda > Insecta > Hymenoptera > Eurytomidae > Eurytoma > Eurytoma adleriae. The sequence continues at coordinate 162,121 of UXGC01000300.1, forward strand.
TTTTTACATCAGTCTTATTCAGATCTAAGGTTGGCCAGTCACACTGTTAAGTAATTTAAAAGTTAATCACAAATAGTATGCCTGAATAATAATAAATATAGAAACATACATCATACCTGGATTAAAACAACAAAATAAATGACATATTCGCAAAAAATAAAGGTTGCTATTATTGCGAAAAAACTTTTGAGTAAGACATGTTTATACGAGTGCCTTTTATTCAACATTTTTGTATTTTGCAAGTTAAAAATTGCTTTGATAATTTATAGATAAGACAGTCTTTATGTATATATTAGCATCAAACAATTGTAAGAAAATACTTTAGATTCTTTTGTTAAAATTGCAGTACAATAATTGTTTGAAGATTCTATTCCAATAATACTTATATTTTTGCATTATAAAATTTTGAGATTCTTATAATGTTGCATATACCACTATAACTTAGATTAAGTCTTAGATCACAATTAGAGATTCCTTGAGAGAGTACATTTGTTAGAAAAATAACCTACATTTTTCTAATATCAAACAGATCTGTTGTTTTCATTTTGTTAGAATCTGATTTCCATTACTTGAAGTTATGAAACATTTCCTAAAATAACAATAACACTGCAAGAATAGTATCACAAGTTAAACTACGTTTCCTAATATAATTTAAAAAAGTCTAATTTAATTATAGGTACAAACTAAGAGCAACTTCTGCTACTGCAGCCTGCAGCAGTGCAGCTGCTGGATAGCTGCCACTTGCCAGTAGCTGCTGGGTAATACTAGCAGACAGTTCAAGAAATGCAGCCGGCACACCTATATCTATATATAATTGTCGCTACATTTCATTAAGATACGCAAACAGATACAATACAGATAAAAAATAGATAGTTAGATAAATTTACTTGTAAGCGGTATTCTAAGGACAGAATAAGCGAACTTACCAAATGTAAAATATTTGTATTCTTTTACAATCTTCAATAGAAATAATTTGCGTTTAAAACAAGGTGCAGAATAAAAAGAATAAAAATAAGGATGAAATAAATATTGTCCTTAAGTCGTTTACCTTTACGATCGTCACATATATTGAAAGTTGAAACTTAAAGTACCGAGGTTCGAATCCCAGCTATAGTACCCTTACATATAAAAAATTTATTTTTAACACCTAAACTAGATCTACCAGCATTACAATATTCTCGAAAAACTCAAAATTTTCTAAAGATAAAAAAATAGAGCTTTTAGAATAATTTTTAGAAAAAGGCTTGACATTAGTGCACGTAAGTAAGACGATAAGTAGACAAAACGAAGCTTTCCTTGCAGCTGGGAGAGTTGCGCCTCCTGTAATCCAAGCGTATGGGAGGCTGGTAATGGTGGAGGGTCTGAGATTGGGGCCAACTGCTGGTGCGGGATCCACGTTGACTGGGCGTCCGCACTAAGCTCGCCATCAATATGGGCACCCTGGAG